>OX453065.1:7022934-7211762 GCA_949699795.1 Spicauda simplicius
GATTTTGGACTTTTAAGTGGAACAAAGTTCGCCGGGTCAACTAGTAAATACTAAACGACAAAGTGAAAACCTTATACTTATATATAATGACCTGATTACTATTACCAAATTTAATACCGGTTTAAATAAATGTTGATCCGAAGCAGTGGCTTTAAAACGTAATAATGGATGACGTTATACACATTTTAAGTTACAAACTTGATAAATGTTTAAATTATTATGTTTTATTCATCTTCTTAATAACCTTGTTCTCGAAACAGTCGTCCTGAACTTCGACTAAACGAAACGACATTTCCTTTAAAAATTCACGCAAAACGAACTCTATTATCCAACTAAAACGACTTACGAATAACTTTCCTACAGTTAATAATATAGGTACGTTTCTTTCATGAAACTTTCTTTGAAGTCTAAAAGATGTGTCAGAATGAAGTACAAAGGAGGTTGTACAAGTAGTAGGTTGGTATGATATAATTTGTGACATCAGCGAGCTTCTGATAGCTGACTAGCGCTGTTTTAATATTCAAAGGAAGATTTGATATTTTTTTTATCTAACTGAAGTAGCAAACGAGCATGCTGTCCACCTGATGGTAAGTGGTCACTCCCGCGCAAGGACATCTGTAATCAACTACATACAGAACATGGGTTCCATCTGAAGTCAGTCACAGATGCGTTGCTAGTCCCGAGCACTATGATGGTCGCCTCATGTAAAAGTGTGCCGACAACCACACGCAACGCTATCGAAACGCAAGAACTGATTAACGCTAGAAATAGGTGTGGCGGTGGTACTTCCCCGGTCGAACTACACTGGTTCTACCACCTTGAGATTATTATTTATTATTTGAGTTACCGATACATAGTTTCGCCGTTACCATGAACCATGCACTACCCTATCATGTCAATTGTTACATTACATTGCGTTCACATTATATTATACATTTTGTTATCCCATTACATAACTAAATGTAAGTCAGCAAATAATTTGCTTAAGAAATAAAACGTAAATATGTATGTAACTTGGAATTTTGCATCAATTTAAATAATACTTTCTAGAATAGACATTTTTAATGATGCTAACTTTTTTGACTGTGCTTATAAGCGTGTGAAGGATTCGGAAAGCTTAATTTGTTAGATGAACGTGCAGAGGTCCCGTTTGTCTCTGGATATCTTATTTTGCACCCGCCGTACACCTTTTAATTCTTATTAATTAACCGTAAAAGTAATTGCCGCAAAGGCAATATATTCTAAAACGCGTATTCCATGGTTTTTGTTTTTGCCATCTTACACCTTTTGTCGAGGGGGAAACCTTCAAAAGGTACCCGACGCCGTGGGAGCGACGCAGGGTGGCGTAGCCCTATTCTTGTCCCGGAACTACAGGGTGCGAAATCTTACCCCTACAGATTACAGTTATGAAGATTTGTTTCCGGGAGTTTAGTTAGCAATTTTTGTAAATAACAGCCAGAAATATATTATGTTAACTATATTCGATAGTATATTTTGTATTTCATTATTAAATGCAAATTACTAGACAGGAAATTCGCGTGAAGCAGAGTGTGGCATAGTTGCCAGTTACGCTAAGTCTGCGCCCGCTCGGCAGTTTTGATGGAGCGACTTAATTGTACCGAACCACTCGAGTTTTGGCCCGTTTCTGCTTTAAATGACGCTATCTACATTATTAGGGTTGTTATAATCTAAATAAAATATATCTTTTTTATAAAGCATTTGAACATTTTTGGTTTAACTGAAAGGTTCTTCATCTGCGTATGACGGATATTTAACATGACATTAACAGTAACATTTTACTTCATCACAATAAATGACTCCCGTTTACGAATTGGGAGATTTTTTTAGCCATTACATACCAGACCTTACGTGGACCCCCGCGGACCAACTTGGATCATTGTGGGATTATCGTGAAGCTCACTTATAAATAGATGAGTGATGCAGTATATGGTGGTTTTAAATAAATCTAAATTAGACCATTGGGGGTGTATCGTTAACCCATTATTGTCCCACTGCTGGGCCGGGTCTTCTCTCAGAATGAGAGAGTATTAGGCCATAGTCCACCGCGCTGGCCAAGTTCAAATTGGGGGCGAGAAGGGAACATAATTTTTAGTGATGTTAATAAATAAATTTCATTATTATTTTATATAACTAAAACTATGTAATTTAATCAAAAATGTAATGCTTTAACCAGGCCAGTGTAACTCTTGTAAAGTTTCTGTTGGGTCACATCTATAAGACTGAAGGCCTACAATACGCGGGCGGACTTCAACGGGAGAAATTTGAAAACTTTGTTATAATTAGTTGTTGTATTTTATACACCTTTTTCGAGGCTTTGTAACACTGAAATTATTCAGTTTCCAAAACTTTGTACTGAATATATTTCGGCGATCACTGAAGAAATTCCCCGGTAATTGTTCAAAGTTTAGCGTTATGAAAATTTTAAATGTTTTCGTTTGAACCTAGAAATTTTGGTTCACTTTGAAAAAATATATTTACTTTTGTCTGTTGGTCGTATTATTAAGCACGTGCATGACTAGGTTACAGAAATATCGATAAATATATAAAGGTTTTAATAAAAACGGAATATTACATGTTTTTAATTTGAATTCAAGCTAATTTTAACTTAACCTACGTAGTTCCTGGGGTAATGATGCGGCTCGAGTGAGTTGAAGTCGTCATCAACCCATTACTATCCCACTGCTGGGCACGGGTCTTCTCTCATGAGAGAGTATTAGGCCATAGTCCACCGCGCTGGCCAAGTGCGAATTGGTGGACTTCACACACTCTTCACACCTCCGAGAACCGGTTTTTTTTTTCTTTAAAGAACTCTCTCTCGGGTGTGTAGATTACTTCACGATGTTTTCCTGCACCGAAAAGCAGTGATAATTAATGTATAATACGCACATAATTTTATAAAAAATCACTGGTACTTCATAATCTTATTTAAGGCTAATTTATTAATTACTTAGAATTGATATTACTATTAACGAAACTTAAATAAATATGTTATTTATTTAATTTATCTTTTTCTTTTCAGGTAAATTATGGCGGAATCTAGCTTCAATCAAAGAATTACGTATGTATGTGGTTTTATTTTGTAAAGTATGCTTGGTAATTTGCGACACAAAGGGCAATTAAAATATTGACTAATTAATAACGAAGTTTTTTTCGAAAATAATAGTAATATTTAGAGACAACATATAAGGTACATTATCTATGTATGCTAGATTACAATAGAAAAGTATGAAGTTGAGAATTTTTAATGATATTTAATTTACTATATGCTATTGCTATTGATTCATCCAAATGGCTTAGGTGTATAACATCAGAAACGCAAAACTACTAGAGCGACACGAATTATCAAACCGAATTAGTATTAGTATTTGAATCTAATCGTGTCAAATATTAACTTGTAGATTGCGCCTTTCATAAACTGCAGCGAACACAAAACATTAGACATAGTACTTTTGTAACATAAAAATTAAAATTAACCTTTACTACCCCATTATAGAATCAAATTAAAAAGGCATCTTCGCATTACATAATTTATATTTCAATCTCATATCATTCATATTGAGAGCAGTGTTACGGCACTAATGAAATTGTTTTCTTGTGAAATATCATACATTGTTAACCTTTATGACCTCATAAGTGTATTGTTCTAAGAGGCGATACATCATATTAAAGAGTAGAGTGGCGACATATAGATGCCATTTTATTTAGGCAGATAGGAGCCTTTTAAGATGATTAATATGATGATGAACGACAATAATTGGACCAGTGAAGTCTACTTCAAGTAGGTATGAAGATGAAATATATATCTTCTTCGTGCTTTATTGTCCACCAATTCGCACTTGGACAGCGCGGTGGATTATGGCCTAAACTCTCTCATTTCAAGAGATGACCCGTTCCCAGCACTGGGACAATAATGGGTTGACAACATAAAGAGGCTAATTGAAAATACTTAAGTACAAAGATCATGTCGTATTCAAACGTAATATAGACCAGGGTAGAAGCCTTTAAAAATAATAAAAAGTGAAATAAAATCGTAGTAGGATGAAACCCATTAGAAAAGGAGGGGAATATTATAGAAATGAAGGGAAAAATAATTTACGGGCGATCTGAGGTCGGGGAGGGGATGGGGGTGAGTCTTTAAGGGTAAAAAACGGTTTTTCTCGATTTCCGGCAAAATTAAAAGTCCTATCGAAAAAAGTCAAATAGCAAAGTTGTAGGTAATAAAAATATCAAAATTTTTGTATTTACACTTTTTTCACATAATCTCAAAATGTATGTGAAAAATTCAAAAAACCAAGTTTTTGGTTTCTTATTTTTATCCTTTACAAAAAAATTTTTTTTTTAACGAAATTTGGCTAAAACTTACCTTTTTATGTCCCAAATACGCTGTAATTTATTTGATTAAAAATATTTATTTTTTCACCTTATTTTGAATTAATATCGAAAAAACACCCTAATTTTCAATCGAATACTCACCCGTCAAAATATCAGCTTTTTTCAAAAAGTTGGTATGTTTTCTGTTCGTTGAAATCTCTACTTTTTGATGGTGAAAAAAAAGATTTGTTACTATAGTAAATCTTTTCAAAAAATGCAAAAAATCGAAAAACCGCGATAAAAGTTGGAATGAGTACTAATAAAACTGTAATTGTTGTGGGCCAAGATATTGATCTTTTGGTCCTTTTAAATCAGTTAAATTCACATAATCATGACATTTATTTTCTCAAACCAGGTTCTGGAAATGTAAAAGACCTATTTTTCACGTCTAATAGTTTCAAACATGAATCCTTAAGAATCATTGTTGCATTTCTGCATTGTTTTTCTGGTTGCGATACAACATCTGGATTTGCCGGAAAAGGAAAGAAAAGTATCGTCAATTCATTATTAGATGTTAAAAATTTGTCGCATTTGGCCAATGTTTTTTATAAGAAATATGCGAGTAAAGAAGAAATAAAAAAATGGATTACAACTAATCAAATCTATTTATAAATGTAAAAATGAAAAAATTACACTGAATCAATTAAGGTTTCAAAAATATCAATTGGCAATTGGCGCCCCTCCTTTTCTAATGGGTTTCATCCTACTGCGATTTTAATTGGTTTTAAAAATTATCGACCCTGGTCTAATAGTCGAAACAGTATGTCTTAATTAATTAACTATTGTATAGTAGAAGCAGCTAGTGAAACACCGTCGCACACATCCGACACGCTTCCGAAGCATTGTTTAACATCGTGTGGCGTAAAGTGAGAATTTTATTCCTCTCTCCCGAAAACGGAAGCGCCATCGTTTTCATCGTTTCCACGGTACGTACGTGTGCTGTCGGCTGTGTCTAGCCTTTTTTCTTTTTAGGGTTTCGTATTCAAAGCGTGAAAACGGTAGCCTATTACTAAGACTCCGCTGTCCGTCTGTCTGTCATGTATCTCTGGAACTATGTTAGCTTCACAGATGAATTTTTTACAGATGACTGTATGTATCTATTTTCTGCTACAATAACATATACGAAATAAAATAAATTAAGTATGTTAAAATAAATTTATGTTTTATGTGTGCTTTTGCTTTGTCTGTTTGATATCAATAATTGAAACAAGTAAACGCTTGAAAATGCTTACTAAATATTAAGTTGCATTTTCAGTTTAGAAATAAACAATTAAAATCAAATGAATATATAAGGGCGGTTTCCATCCAAAAAAATACGCAAAACCCCTCATGAACGAGTCCGACTCGCGCTTGGCCCGTTTTTATTTTTTAATTCAGTTATTCTTTTTTCAGCAAGTATCGGTGACTCTGTTCTCGGTCCGATAGTTTGTCGATAAGTTCCATTGTGGAATATTGGACTAGCGTTGTGTCGGACACAGCAGTTTTGAAAAACTTTTAACGCCCGCCAACATCGCTGGCGAATATCATTTTGAATGTTCCGTTCGGCGCATCTAAGTGAAAAACTGTCGGTTACAACAAAACCAGCTGTGCTGTATGATTGAAAGTGCAAAATGAAGAAGCCAGTTTCCATTGTGATATTTCTGTACATTTTTGCACTGTAATTTCGCTTGCTGTTCGTTTTCCGTTGTGGTTTTTTTATTTAATTTATGTTATTATTCCTTTTCCCTTCCATTCTTATTCGTTGTTGCTTACGTAATCCCATCCATCCATCCATCAGCCTTTTGATGTCCTCTGCTGAACATAGGCCTCCCCTAAATGGCGCCACTCCAACCGGTCCTGTGCCCTCTGAATCCAACGGTTTCCCGCTGTCTTCTTCAGGTCATCGGTCCATCTGGTAGAGGAGCGACCTGTACTCTTTTTGCCTAAACGTGGTCGCCACTCGAGGACCTTCCTTGCTTACGTAATATCCAATCATAATCAATAGTTTACTCATTTTTGTAAGCTTCTTTATTTTATATATCTAAAAAAGCTTCCTAAATATATTGTTTTGGAAAATTGCTCCTGATATCATAAAAGACCAACTAGATGAATTTAATCAAAGTTCTAACTTACCCTAATAGTTTGATGACCCCAAACTAAAATAACACCTAGTTAGTGTTGACATCAATCACACCGTGACAGCCTTTAATAATCCGTGTCGTGATTGTCTACCTATGTCAAAGTCTTGGAACTTAGGTGTAAGACAGGCAATCAGTGACCCCTTAGGGTCGCTAGACACAAGTAAACCTTTTGGTAAATCTGAATAAATAATATAATTTAAATAATTATCATTTTGAAATTGCCAAAGATAACAGAATAATTCCAGTTAGAACTGTTATTGCCCATATCGTTTAATTTAAAATTGATGAAGCATTATATTGTGACATATTTGTGGTTACAGATTAAATATAATTACCGGATTACCTATCATATCCATGTAAATAATTTATCGAAAGGTTATTGAATCGTGTTGAAAGGTCAAATGTGAATACGAAATTAGAACCGCTTCAAATTAGTTAATTCCGTGGAATAACCCGACTGGTTTAGTAAGGATTTTTTTTTTATCTGATTGAAGTAGCAAACGAGCATGCAGTCCACCTGATGGTAAGTGGTCACTGCCGCTCATGGACATCTGTAACAAACTCCAAATAGAACATAGGCTCTATCTGAAGTCAATCACAGATGCGTTGCTACTCCCTAGGACTAAGATGGTCGCCTCATATAAAAGTGTGCCGGCAACACCCTTCCATCGAAACGCAAAAAATGCTTCACGCTGGAAATAGGTGTAGCGGTGTATTTCCCCGGTCGAACTACTCTGGTTCTACCACCCGTTATATATTATTAATGTACACGTATATTTAGAGGAGCACGGAGGCGTAATTATACTCGTAGAATTACGAAATGAGACTGTCACTTGAACGATTAAACCTCCAAGCGCGGCAGTCGTCGACGATAATAACAGAATTATAGCTGACGCTACAAACGTCGAAGGTATCCAGTTAATGTGGTTAGTTCCACGGTTAATCATTTCCGTTCAATCAGGCCTTTCACAGCTAATCGGCTTGATGCTCTTTTCAACCCCTCGTGGCCTTTTGATTAGAGGCCGCTTCATAAAGAGCATTGGGATATAATATTATACCAGCCAATTGACTTATCTTATCCGAATTTGGGGTCGATTCTGGCGTCGCGATTTTGTGTGTTCCATTTGCTTGGATTTTAACATTCATATTTATAAATTTACTTATATATTTGCAACATATAAGGATAGCTGGAATAACTGATTGGTTTAATTTTTAACTAGCTTATTCTCGCGATTTTGACCGCTTTGGTCATGTCTACCACGATATTAACTATACTATACTATGCTATACTATATAGTATACTATGCTTAAATTTATTATGACATAAATATAAGCATAGTATACTCAAATATGTGTGTGGCGAATTTCATCAAAATCCGAACGGTAGGTTTTGCATGAAAGCGTAAGAAACAAGCTTACATTCACATTTATAATATTAGTAGGGATAATACATGAATGCTTGAATAACACTTTTTAAAGTATAAATCAGATAATTAGAGCAGTGATAGCCTAATGGGTGACACTTGCCCTCTCAATCGAGAGGTCCGAAGTTCAAACCCACGCACGCCACGACCAGCCAGGCAGGCACGCACCACTGATTTATGTGCGTATTAGAAATTAACTATCCCTGCTTTTCGGTGAAGGAAAACATCGTGAGGAAACCACACCCGAGAGTTCTTAAAAAAAAAGTTCTCGGAGGTGTGTGAAGTCCACCAATTCGCACTTAGCCAGCGCTTTCGGCTATGGCCTAAACGCCTCTTATTCTGAGAGAAGACCCGTGCCCAGCTGGGGGACAATAATGGGTTGCACGCAAAATTATAAATACATTATTTTGATATCAAGAATTCGTCAACATTTTATAAAGGAGCTAATTTACATGTTATTTTAGTAACCCTCTATTTCTCAACCGAATAGCGCGTTGAGAAAATTTCGCAAGACGTGTGTAAACACATTCGTACGTTTATTGCGTATAATTTGTCATAATAATTTAAGAAATATTTGAATTTCTTGAGTCGTAAATACTTTAGCAAACTTATTTTGTTAATGGCCCTTCTATTTACCGGAAACATTTTGTTGATTCTGTTTTTGGTTGACAGGATTACAAATAAAGTTTATAGAAATAATGGAAACGAATTGGCTTAACTTTAGGAACTTAACTGTTCAGCTATTACTTTTTAATAAGATTATTGTTATGTGTAAGGCGTACTGGACCTATCAATTTACATCAGGACTATGGTTTACATAAACGGAAATCGTATAATTATTGAAGATATGTTACGTTTTACACGATTTTATAGCAGACTAACAAGTAGATAATAATTTAAACGGAAAACGTGGAGCGCATTCGACAAATAATTGATGCATTATAGTTCATCTATAAATTATATAATTATGAAATTTCCATGCTATGAAACACGAAATTAAACTTCATGCGAATTTGTTCATGTAGAAAAATCAACAAGTTTCAGCCATACACCATGAACTATTGTTTTTTTACGCTTTCTAACCTCATAGCCCCACACTAGGATTTTCTCCTGTATCGTTGGTACCATGGACATGACGAATACACAAACACGCAGACGCAGAACATAAATTTAAACTCATAATTCCGATACCTGTCTGGCCGGGAATCGAACCCGGAACCCATTGCGCGTCAGACCGGTATGGTAATCGCTGCGCCACGCGGGTCTTCGAAATTATATAAACTTATGATGAAAAATAATCATAAATCAGTTAAGATACCAGTGGAATGACACCCCACATAAGTTTACTCACGTTTATAATAAGAGAGAGTCTTTAGACTTTTTTTATGTTATCACCCCGGATGCGTATGCATAAAATTTTAGGTCTCCAAGTGATCGAAAACGTAGTATAAATTTGATAAGATAATTCTACCTGAATAGAAAAGACTCGAAACCGAAGCGAAGCGCTTAAAGCACTTCAAAGAAATCGTCTTGCCCAAAACTACATTTGAATATGGCCAGGATCACACTTATCTTTTCATGGATATATCGGTACTTGGACACCGACCAAAAATGGGATATACGTAACTTTTATATAAGTATTTGCCGTGTCACAAAAACGAAGGTATAGGGAAATGGCGGCGATGGCACCTATAATTTATTCTAACTACATCCACATTTCGAATAGAATACGAAATATAGATCGTTATATTATGCTTATTCTCACACACGACTGCCGCACTGTAACGTATTCGGTCACGACAAGCTATAAACAATTCACACGATATATGGAATATTCAAAATGTGTTCGACAGGTTTATTAATACGGTTTGAACACGGTACTCGTATCTACAGTATTCTAACTTCTTACAAACGCACGAAACGCAAGTTGTACCTACGCGCCACGATTTCGGTATGCACTCGGTACCCAACAGCTAGCGAATGTGCCGGAGTGGCGAGCGGGCGATGTGACGTTTTTTAAACAGTGGTTCTTTTTATTTAAATAATAATGTAGCGAAGAGTAGTTGTAAACTATATTAGTCTGTTTTTGATTGCTTTAATTGTACATAAACACGTCCAGTGTTAATAATTTTTATTTTGGTTGGTAAAATATTATTCGGTGTGAAATTTATAACTATTATTTGTGTACGATTTATTATTATCTTAAATATTAAAAGAACGCGTTGTTTTTTATCTTAATCTACTGAATAAAATACATAATAAGTAAGAAAGGAAGTCAAGTATACAGATGTATTAGAATACATTAGGCAGGTAACCCTATCGCGAACTCTCGTCCAGCCCGTCTGTAGGTATAAAATTCACGGACATGGCAAAAAAAAAAGAGTTAGACTACTGTATGATATTAATACTGTGGTTTGAGCGTCATTTTAACG
Organism: Spicauda simplicius; assembly: GCA_949699795.1. Taxonomy (NCBI): domain Eukaryota; kingdom Metazoa; phylum Arthropoda; class Insecta; order Lepidoptera; family Hesperiidae; genus Spicauda; species Spicauda simplicius. Next base: position 7,033,303 of record OX453065.1, read on the forward strand.
GCAATCGCGAATTAAGTGATGATCCTCGATGTATTGTCATGGCCTATTTTCGACGCTTGTTGAGTTGTAAATGTATGTATTTAGTAATTGGGTCATTGTCATTCAATATCTTCATTGTCGTTTACAATTGTGATTGTGCCAGGCACGGTTCCTATATAAATCCCAAGCCTATGTCTAGCAGTGGGCCATGATTTATACAAATACCTTCTCATATCTAGGACGTAGCAACACATCTCTGATTGTTTTCATAAATAAAGAACTCTAGTTATATAAAGTTCCTTACTTAGTGACCACTTACCATCGAGTAGAATGCATGCTCGTTTGCCCTTAAATCTTATAGAAAATAGAAAAATGATTATAACATTTTGTTTGTTTGTTTTTTTTTATCTGATCGAAGTAGCAAACGAGCATGCAGTCCACCTGATGGTAAGTGGTCATTGCTGCCCATGGACGTCGGTGAGCAACTTCAAATAGAACATGGGTTCCATCTGAAGTCAATCACAGAAGCGTTGCTACTCCCGAGGACTATGATGGTGGCCTCATACAAAAGTGTGCCGGCAACCAAATTCTATAATATTCTAATATATTTTTTTAACTCAGAGGTGACAATCATTTTTAACGAGGGTCACCGGAGAAGTGAAGATTTTCATTAAAGGTCACTAAGAGACACTCTGTCAACAATGAGATCACTTGTAACGGTCGAGGGTTGAGCACTTGACAATCTCGTTTTTCTCAATTAATAATTAGTTGACGACATTTCATTAAACTTGTATTTACTTCTCTCTTTATCTTCGTATAATTTGGCGAATACGTCATATTTTTTTTTATGTTTTAACTGTCGTTTTTTACTGATCATATTAATCAATTCGAATTATTTTACTAAACAATGTTTTTTTTCTTATTAGCGAAAAATATAAATTTATCGCTAAAATAAATTTACCTCTCTCTCTCTCTCTCTCTCTCTCTCTCTCTCTCGTCAACCCATTATTGTCCCACTACTGGGCACGGGTCTTCTCTCAGAATGAGAGAGTTTAGGCCATAGTCCACCGCGCTGGCTAAGTGCGAATTGGTGGACTTCACACACCTCCGAGAACCATTTTTTTTTTAAAGAACTCTCGGGTGTGTAGGTTTCCTCACGATGTTTTCCTTCACCAAAAAGCAGTGATAATTAATTTCTAATACTCACATGAATCAGTGGTGCGTGCCTGGGTTTGAACCTCGGACCTCCCGATTGAGAGGTCAAGTTACAACCATTAGGCTGTCACTGCTCTAAATTTACCTAGGTATATTAAATAAATAAATGTAAATTTATCGCTAAAAAGTAAAAAAACAAAATACAAACAAAAACCATCAAGACAATGTTTATAAGAACGTTGATTTTAGAAACACTGTCTTGATGGTGTTTGTTAAAAAAATTGAGCTAAGTGCTTTTTCTTTTTATATTTTGTTGATTTAGATTATTAGTTTTTTTTTACTTGACTGAAGTAGCAAACGAGCATGCAGTCCACCTGATGGTAAGTGCTCACTGCCGCTCTTGGACATCTGTAATCAACTTCATACAGAACATGGGTTCTATCTGAAGTCAAATACAGATTCGTTGCTACTCCCGAGGAATATGATGGTCGCCTCATGTAAAAGTGTGCCGGCAACCACACCCTTCTATCGAAACGCAAGAAGTGCAAGAACTGCTTCACGCTAGAAATAGGTGTGGCGGTGGTAGTTCCCCGGGCGAACTACACTGGTTCTACCACCTTAAAATAGTAGAGTATAGTGTTTAGTTGGTTCCCATTGTAATTATAGTGCAGTATAAATGCAGTTTACAAAAGATAACAATAATATATGTGACGAGAGTACAAAGAAAAACAAAGAAAAATCTTAATTAAAATCGATCTAGACACAGTGACAGTAATACGCTGTCAGGTGAGATTAAATAACACTTTCGCAACAAAAGCTTAAAAAGTAATTTCTCTGATGTTGGCAGCGTCTAATATTACAAAAAATGTTTCAATTTTTCCTTTAGAGTTTAACTTTGTTGTTGCTTGTTTATTTAATTTGTCGCTTGCCGACTTGCGGTTGCTCGAGTCTCGCGTCGTTTCTTGTCGCAAGAATATAATATCTTGCTTAAGGTTTTTCTGTATTACTTTACTGTGAATCAGAAAGCGATCTGTGAGATTATGCTTTTTAAATAAGACAAGTTTTGATATCCGACAAGCTTTAATATTATTAAAAATATATTAAAAAAAAACTATGTTATTTTTTTTTAATACGATTGGAATAGCAAAGGCATGCTGCTCAACCTGATGGCACGTGGTCACTGCCGTCCATAAATATTACAACGTCATATAGAACTTGAGAGCAGTGATACATGGTTGATCTTGCCCTCTCGATCGGAAGGTCTGAGGTTCAAACCCAGGCACCTCTAAATTTTCTAAAATTATGTGCTTATGAGAAATTAATTATCATTGCTTTTCAGTGAACATCGTGAGGAAACCTACACACCCGAGAGTTCTTTAAAAAAAAACTTCTCGGAGGCGTGTGAAGTCCACCAATTCGCAGTTGGCCAGCGCGGTGGACTATGGCCTATAACTCTCTCATTCATTCTGAGAGAAGACACGTGTCCAGCAGTGGAACAATATTGGGTTGACGACGATAGAACTACAGTTCTTTCTCAAGACAATTACATACCCGTTACTGTTCACGAGGACTAAGATGATGGCCATATGAAAGTGTGCCGGCAACCACATCCTTCCTCCGCAACGCAATAGCCGCTTCACGCTAGAAATAGGTGTGGCGGTAGTGCCCCCTGATTTATGGCATATACGTTCTTATATCTTGCAAATTAAATTTACCAGTGTAGTTCGCCCGGGGAACTACCACCGGGTAGTAAGTGGTCACTGCCGCTCATGGACATCTGTAATCAACTTCATACGGAACATGGGTTCCATCTGACGTCAATCACAGATGCGTTGCTACTCCCGAGGACTATGATGGTCGCCTCGTGTGAAAGTATTATATATTTAGATTTAGATATTCACATTCGTATTCGCAAGAAATAGCGCAAATGTTTTGTGAATATTTTCTCTATATATTAATACGTAAAGCAAAAACTTGTGTGCATTTTTAAGTTATATACGGATTAGTGTGAAATTTTGCACGCTTATAGTGGACGTAGAGAGGGAGTGCAGAATGTTAATATTTTTTTTTCAAATAATACATATAACATACATATAATCAACTAAAAACACATTACACACACTACCGTGCATTTCTCACGAACACATACATAATAATCGAAATAGAACTTTCAACGTCTTACTATGAAAACACATGACGTCAAAAATGTCAGATGTCCTTGTCAAAATACCGCTTTTGTTTTTAAATGCAGCTTAGTTAATTAAACCGCTTTATATTTAATGGGAGCGTTCAAAATTATTTAAAATTTATTACATTTTATTTGAATTTGAGAAATATTCGTACTACTTTGGACAATATGAAGTATAGTTTTTTAATTTAAATTACGGTCAAATTTCGACCGATGCGACGGGTGACTAGTTTAATTGCAATGTTTCGCAAAAAACGGTCGCTAAATTGAAATCGAACTGCAGCTTGACGATCTAAAAAAAGGTCGTCAAATCTAGATCCTCCGGCCCCCTATACCAAAACTGAAAAAAACAACATTTGCATTCGCATTTGTGAACGTGCAAATATTGACATTCGTTTCATCACTACCACTTAGATTACATCGTAAGGGGCCGTTCAAATATTATGTAAACGGATTTGTTACAATTATTAACCCTGCATCCCCCTTGTGAGCAAAAGTAGGTAAGCAAAGCTCTATTCCGCTCCCCCCATGAATTACATTTTTCAATTAAAAATGTATTTTTTGTACAGTATTGTTAAAGAAGTAAATAACTAGCGATGACGTAATCATCATCTCGACCCCCCTACCCCCATGTCATCCAAAATAAGCAAAACAAAGGTCCCCCCACCCCACAATGGTGCTTACGTAATACTTGAGCGGCCCCTAACGATGAAATCGGTAGGAGAACGAAAGTACCGACATAGCTCTCAAAATTAGTAAGCTGAAGTGGCAATGGGCAGGCCACATCGTTCGTAGGACAGATAACCGGGTAGAAGAGTCCTCGAATGGAGGCCAGGTCTTGGCAAAAGGAGTGCAGGCTGCCCCCCGACTAGGTGGACTGATGACCTGTTAAAGGCGGCGGGTAACCGCTGGATTCAGATGGCTAGGACCGGTTGAAGTGGCGCAGATTAGAGGAGGCCTATGCCCAGCAGTGAATTTTCAAAGGCTGATGGATGGATGAACTTAGATTAAATTAAACGCTTTCTACACTCATAGCCCAACAGTAGAATTTTCTCCTGTGTCGTGGGTGCCATGGACACACACAAAGACGAGTACACAAACACCCAGACCCAGAACAAGAATCTAAACTCATCATTCAGATACCTGTCTGGCCGGGAATCGAACCCGGGGCCCACTGCGTGTCAGACCGGTATAGTAACCGCTGCGCCACGCGGGTCGTCAAATGTAACATAAAACTTCTGTTCTGTGTGTATATGGCTTACGATTTGATAAGTTCTTCATTTTGCAACCCGAACGGCTACGGTCCGTAAGTTTCGCTATTAAGCGTTATTAAATTCTCTTGAGTTGGATTTTGTCTGGAAGCTGAATATTGGTAGTACTTAAACGATCTTGACGTAGATTTAATTATACTACGCGATAAATAAATTTTGTGAAATCTTTATGTACAATGCCTAAATCGGCTATGCTTTGGGTTGGTACAGTATTAGAGAGAAAACTGCTGGTACAATGCTTAAGGAAAATACGGGAAGTTTAAGAGCCTCCTATAGCTATAGTATTGTTTTATGTTATCGTGGGCAGAACGATGATATTATGATTCTACAAAAATGTTAATAATGTGAATAATTCAACGAAAAAAATATGAGTTACATGATTTGTCCTTAAATTTCATTAATTTTAGTTTTTGTAATATAAAAGTAATAAACTAGCTCGCAGTTCGCCGTCTATGGACATCTATGCTCCCAATTAGTGTTACAACAAATACATTGGCCACAAATACATTGTTAATTCCGAGGAACAAGGTAGAGCGCTTCAGATATGTGTATCTCTCTTACCACTCTCTTCAAAGCAACGCGTTTAATACATTTTTTTTTGAGGGGGAAACCTTCATAAGGTACCCGACGCTGTGGGAGCGACGCAGGGTTATGTGGGTTTTTTACCGCACTAAAACCCCCCCGTTGGCCGTCCTCGGCGCCCTCGGAGCTGTGTAACAATAAAAGGTCGATGATGATTGAATGACATATCTAACCTTTTCCACTGTTTCATTCTTATTGATCTTTTTTTTTGTCGAGGGGGATTCTTATCGCACCAGGACTCCGGGACCTCCAAAGGACCGCAGCCAGAATCCGCTGAGCGCGTTGCCCCATCGGGCTCCTCTCTCAGATGGATTCTCTCATCGGGCTCTCAGTTGGGTGGCTGGGCCCACCGCTCCGTCTAGTCTTTACGACGATATGCGACCACACATACCGCCGTCCTTCCCGGGATCGCCTGGCTGGACGGTTCAAGCTCCCACTCTAGCCGCTCGCAACCCTGGAAGCCCCTTTTAGTCGCTTCTTACGACAGGCAGGGGATACCGTAGCCCTATTCTGATCCCGGAACTACAGGGACAAACGCGTTTAATACCTACTGCTGGTTATAGGCAGAAATACGCCTGGCGGTGAAGTCTTCGAAACCGATCTACAAAGAGGCTTGTTTTTTTTTAACTGTATAGACTAATGATTTTATCGGTTTAAGCATTAAATCGCTTAAAGCGTAAATTGTAAAAACAAACTACAGAAATGATGTAGGAACTAGTGGAAAAGTAAAAAGCGAGAGCTACCCCATTCGTAAGCGGCTTTCGCAATATCAGCGCGGGTCATTAGCCGTGGGAGAAGCGATGGTGCTCAAGAGATTAAATTTTACTACAGCACATGGTATGTAATGATAGTTAGAAGAAGTATGCAATATTCATATTTTAATACAGTCAGTAGATTGTTTAGTAACTGTAATAAGGCAAGGTACTGGAGCTAACTTTCATTGCAATGTAAAAAAACATGACTGGAAAAAAATACTACGTGAGAAAAAAGACAAACCCGCTGAGTTTCTTGCCGGATCTTCTCAGTTGAGGTCGTGTTGCGATCCGGTGGTAGTGTAAAAAAAAATGTGTAACTGACAATTTGTAAGTGCCCCCGTAGGCCTATACAAAATAAAGACATTTCATTTCATTGTTTTTTTAAACAAGGGCCAGAAATCTATGAAAAATGAAAGGAAATAAAAACTTATATACACAAAGAAAACAGATGAACCCGCTAAGTTTATTTCCGGATCTTCTCAGTTGTGGTCGTGTTCCGATCTGGTGTTAGGGTAAGAAAAAATATTGTTACTGACGATTTGTAAGGCCCTCCGTAGGCTTCAATTAAAGCTATTATCTTCATCAAAGGAAATAACTGGTACTACTCTATAGGACTAAGATGGTCGTCTCATATAAAAGTGAGTCGGCAACCATACCATTCCACGGCAACGCAAGAATAGCTTCACACTATGAATAAGTGTGGCGGGTGTACCTGATCCAACTACACTGGTTCTACCTCCTAGTGAAGAGATAATGGTACAGAGAAATTTAAAAAAATAAAGACAAAAAATACATATAAGTACAAGAACTTGTTCTGTAGAAGTATTCTCTGAAACGTCGTAGCAAACCATAATCTCTTCTACGCGATCGCTTGTTTCACAGTTAATGGTGCGAGGTGATATTGTGGAACCCGCTTCAGACCCGTTGTTTTTGGGGTTCCGTATCCGAAGGGCAAAACCGGTATACTACTAAGTCTCCGCTGTTCGTCTGTCTGTCACTAGGATGTATCTCATGAATCATGATAGCTAGACAGTTGAAAATTTCACAGATTTTCTGTTGCCGCTAGGATAACAAATACTAATAACAATAAAATATACAATCGATAGGTCTCCCATACAACAAACGTGATTTATTTTACCGGTTTTCGGTACCAAAAAGAAAAAAACTGGACCTGATATAAGATATTACTGAGACTACGCTGTCCGTTTGTGCGCCTGTCTGTCAATAAGCCTCCTGAACCGTGAGACTTAGACAGTTGATTATTTTAAAGATAATGGTACGGGACCCTTCGTGCACGATTCCGACTCAACCTTAGCCAGTTTCATTTACATTCAAACTATACTTTGTATCTTAATAATTTAAAGTAGCACTTTCTTTGTAGGAATGTAATCTAAAACAATCTCCTTTTTTTCTAGCCAGATTCGGTCCTATAAATATTTTCTAGGCGTCGCAGCAAAAGTTAATCTCTTCTGCGCAATCGCTTCCTTGTGGTTAATGGCTCGAGCTGATATTGGCGAGGACCATCTAAGTTTCACACTTCTATTACAAGGATACTTCTCGCCTTATTTCTCAGTGACTGTTTTTGTGCAGTGCTTCAAGAAATTTAAAAAAATAGCGTATCGTCGTTATTAATATTATTAATGCCAAAGACCATTCTTGGATAGTTGAGTGTTGTGTTTAGTGTGTGTACTTTAGGGAACATTTCAGTTTCTGAAGGTGGTAGTACCACTGAAACTGTGTGGTTGCCGGCACACTTTGATATGAGGCGACCATCATAGTCCTCGGGAGGAGCAACGCATCTGTGATTGACTTCAGATAGAACCTATGTTCTGTATAAAGTTGATTACAGATGTCCATGAGCGGCAGTGACTACTTACCATCAGGTGGATTGCATGCTCGTTTGCTACTTCAGTCAGATAAAAAAAAAGTTAGTGAAAGAATCGGTTTTGTCATTACTTACAATTTATTATTTTTTAAAAGAATTAATTAATTAATAATTGTTTTAAGGATTCGGTTTGCGACTCACAATTTATTTATTTTTTTCAACATATTCCAAAGACATATTCTTAAGTTTATGCTCACGCGGTAACAGATTCGCTAGTTGATTACAAACATATAGGTACAATAAAGAATTTCTATTTAATTCCGACCGATCGGCAAGCTCCTTTAAAGATTTATAAACTGGAAGTACTATTGATGTTTTCAGATTTAAAACGCTTCTAAAACAATGTGGTTCTAGTGAACGCGGTAGAACCAATACGAGGTGGTAGAATCAGTGTAGTTTGACGTGAGAGGTGCTACCGCTACACCTATTTTTCGGTAGAAGGGTGTAGTTGTCGGTTCACCTTTATATCTGCAACTTACTTTTAAGCTCTGTTCTGTATAAAGTTGCTTAGATGATGCATGGGCGGCAGTGGCCACTTGCCGTCAGGCGGACTGCATACTCGTTCGCTGTTTAATGTGACAAAAAATAAATGCTACTCTTAGGTAGGTTTTATATCCTTCATAAAAGTGTCATAACCAGTCGCCTTAGCAAAGTTTAATCTCTTCTACCCCATCGCATCTCACTCGGTAACGGAGCGTGCTGACATTGCGAAAACAATTCAAACTAGACGTAATCACCAGGATAATTTACAAAAACATCTTAATTAAGTTGGATTAATTGTGTCTTTCTAGTCGAAGCGATGTTAATGATGTGCCTTAATAACCTACGTAACGTTTAATTTTTTACCCTTTCAAATTGATCACCCAGAAACACCCTTTCATGGTTTCAGCGAAAAATGTATCTATCTATCTATCAGCATTTGAAAGTCCACTGCTGGACATAGGCCTATGTCCAAAAATGTATATATAATAATATATACATACGAGGAACATAAATCTTTCGTGAAATTCAAAGTCTATTAACTCTATTTCGAATATTTAATACCATGTTTATTATACCATTAATTTTAACCGACTTCCAAAAAGAAGGAGGTTCTCAATTCAAGTGCTGAGTTTGTTCTAAACCAACACTTATTTAAATATTTTTTTGCTTTTTCGTCGAATGGAATTGGTTGATAGTTTTGATAACATATCGCATTTTGAACAATTCATTTCGTTACCGGTTCAATAAGAGACTAAATCTCATTGCTTATAAATCAAAATACCGCTTCCAACCGCTTACATTTTGCACGTTCGAAAACCAAAAGAATATATAAATCCGCAATGCTTCACGGCCGGGTCACAAAGCTACGCGAATACTTGCCAGAAAGGCGACTGCGTGGAAAAGATTAACTCACCTGAAGCTGCACGGGAAATATGAATGTCTGGAATATATCACCCCGAGTAAAAATATAAGGGGATTATCTCGAGATATTTCCATTCGAAGATATAGATTTTACTCGCTCACGAATAGCAGAAACAAACGTCTTATCGGTTGGAGATGTTTCTGTTTTATTTTGCGTTCAGTCGATTGTGATGATTTAGAGGGCGATAGAAATGGTCTTTGTACAAATTTGGATTGATTAACTTGATGACAGATATATACATAATTAGTAACTCTTTGTTGGATAAACTCCATATTTTTTTTTGCTAATAATATTTAAATATAGGTACATTATTTTACCTTTTTTTTTGTATCTGCCTGAAGTAGAACATGCAGTCCACCTGTTGGTAAATGGTCACTACCGGCCAAGGACATCCGTAATCAATTCTATACAGAACATGGGCTCTTGCTACTACCGAGGACTACGATGGTCGCCTCATGTGAAAGTATGCCGTCAACCACACCCTTCTATCGAAACGCAAAAAATGCTTCACGCTAGAAATTGGTGTGGCGGTGGTACTTCCCCGGGCGAACTACACTAGTTCTACCACCACGCTGCAGGCTTCACCATTGCCATAAATGATAAGTAATACTCGTAATGATTATTACTTAAAAATGTTTTCTTAGGACTTTTAGAATTTTACTAACTAAAGAATACGATGCGATTACACGATGCTCACTACGTTTCGTTGTAAACTATCAAGATTCATGATATTTGTAAGCGAATCACAACTGTGTACGGTCGTGTTCAAATAAATTCTTTCAAACTCGATCTAGTATACGCTCAGTGTCTCAAAGAATATTTTAGTGTTATAGAAAATGAAGGAGATTTCGTGACTGATATAACAACGAGCTAGACGAAAACGATTCTATATCGGTATACGTAATGTTTGATAGAAATCAAATTTGGTGCAACCGAATATAAAACATTTTGGCACATTCCATGAATCTATTGATCGCTAGTATTTCAAAAAACTCGACTTTGCAGTGACTCTCTGTTATTATATGAAGGAGAAAAAGTTCAGTTTTCGTTTTATCTAAATCAATAGATAAATAAAAAATATTTGAAGAATAAAGAATACTCGTATAAAATTGAACTTTCCATTTTATTACTTTTTGAGTATTGCGGATATATGAAAGTTGATTTCTTGTTGAAAAATGTTGCGTCCGAAAGGTTTATGTAAATTATGAATGGACTAAGGAACCCTAAAATAAGGCTTTTTCATAATAGATATTAAAATTTTACTTCAGCTTACATTTGTAATAGGTATATCACTTCTGTCATACTAATCATACCGTAGAAAACGATCTGTAGGTACATTGCTTATGTCGTAATTACTCTTGTTATGTATGTGCTCTAAAAAGGATGAAATTGCGCAAAAAGTGAATTATATTGCTTATATTCCACATTTTTCCATTTATTGCCAATAAGCCATAAAAACTAAAGCGATAAAATCCTTGAATACCTCCCATAGGCTTTTCCTATTTTATTGCGTAACGACGCGTCATAAATACGATGTGAACATGCGCGAACTTTGATAACCGATATGAAATGTTACGACTGTATTTTTAAGTTTTAGGAAACAATAGATTTTACCAACAATATTTCATAGATATCACTAGTCTACTTAGCTACGGAAGATAGAGTCGAAGATCAAAGCAAACATTACGAAGAAATTAGTAAAAAAATCTATTTGACAGTGCTAAAAATAATTTTGAACTGAAAATAGTAAAAGAACAACGACACTGAAACGAATTACTCAGAAGTGGCCGAAGTCTTATTGTGATTTCTCAACTCTAAGTGTGGACTCAAGCGACGACGCTAAGAAATGAAAATATCTCTCACAGAAACGCCAGAGCCACATAATAAATACGTTTATACTGTCACAACCGCTTCCTCTGTTGTTGTCAGTGCTCGGCGAACTAAATAGTTATTATGTAGCTGGTACAACGAATCCCACTCTGTTGGTACGGTGGAAGACGCTTAACTATTTATTAGTTGCGTCGGTCTATTTATGAGATTAAATGATGAACTGTTTTCCGTCTAGCGTTAATTTTCAAATGAATTGTACTTATGTACTGATAAAGACAAAGTAGTATCGATACAGGTTTTAGTATCTGAAAAATTGTTTTATGTGATATTTAAGCAAAGAGTATCATTTAACTAAAAACTGGACTAACAATTGAAGTAATTAAATCATTTAAACCAAGAATGCAGATTCATTTTATCATAGTATTTGTTTTATGCAAATAAACTGTACTGATATCTATAGTTGATTAGTCCAATGACAAGTATATACACAATTATTATTGATTATAAAATCTAGTAGTTTTACTTTTAGTACGCTTGAAAGATTTAAATGTATTCTCAAAGCGCTAATCGCCTTCGAGTTCAGCTCTGCAGCGGTCTCGAAATGAAAGGCGCGTTTCCGCGAGATTCTCTTCGAGATGTTTCCGCAAGTTTAGCCGTTTCCCTTTATTTATGAGCTCTTCAAGAGCCAGGTGTGTCTCAACTAAAACAGTTCCCTCTGTCCCGCTTGCAATATAACTGGAGGTATTTTCTCATTTGGATGTTCTAATTCCACCATTTCGTTTCAGCTCTCATGTGCCACGTAAAAATATTGTTGTGGAAATGGGACACAAATGTAGGTTTCATTCGTGGAGTTGAATCTTTTCCCAGACTTAAGTGCGAATTGTCACATGTCTAAAGTGAGTATTCTTCTTACTTCTCTCCTGCACAGGTGAGAATATCAAAAGGTTATATTTGAACAACTGTTTTATTGCGACGTTTTTATACTAATTCTATATTCATTTAAACTTCTGTATAGTTCATATTATGAACGTGAACAGTGGTGCAATTTATAATTTAAAGGGCAAAATCCATTATGATTCAGAGGACGCTCGTGAAAGCCATAAATCTATCACAAAGTAGACAAATTGCGACAAGAAGTGTCTCTGAAAGAAGATAACTGTATCAATTTTAATCTGAGTTGTATTATGACATCACTTGTTCGCCCGCAATGATTTGAATTTTTGAAATGCCACATCTTTAGTATTTGTCCTTTGAGTCCTTTGAGTAGTAGTGATTTATAAGTAATGTGAAATAAACTCTTTGAAATACGACACGTTACAACCTTCACCATAAAGGAAATACGCACAGGGATTAAGGAAAATGGTGGAGAAGAAGAAACTAAAATTATTACTGACATTAACGACAAAGGTCGGTGAAATGATATCTGAAACTCGATCTATGGACTTATTGAATTATGAGTAATTGGAAGATGAAGTAAGATGAGACATAAGTACGGGAAAGTTATTTCCCTAAGCATTAGTTTTATCTAATAAAGTCCGAAGTTCCGGGGAAGTTTGAGGTCAACGAATGTTTGCGGCTATAAAAATATTTTTTTCATTCATATTGTTTCGACAGATTTGTAAGTTTTATGTATGGAATCTAATATATAAAATTCTCGTGTCACAGTTTTTGTTGCCATACTCCTCCGAAATGGCTTGACCGATTTTTACCAAATTTTATATGCTTATTCAGTAGGTCTGAGAATCGGCCAACATTTATTTTTCATACCCCTTAAGGATTGTCCACCCTTAACATTTTTTATTTATTTTTTATATGGCAATTTTAAAATAATCAATTTGGGAAAAGATCTAGGGCAAACTTGGCAATACCAACCTTAAAAACTCACTGCAATTGAAAATGTCATAATTTTTCTGAAGTTTAATCAGTGCATTAATGGTATAAAAGCAACAATGTGAATATTCACATATCTATCATATGATAGATAGTAGATAGTTGATAGCTGATAGACGTTAATTGTGAAATTAGGATTAGAAAGAAATAGAACATAAAGATAAATTATACTAGAGGTAGATGCACTAATACAAAGAAATTGCTATAATAAATATCCTGCGGCTATAACGCTTGGGAAATGTGTGTACAAGGAATAAACTTAATGTGAGAAAGGACGTACAACGGTTTTTGTCCGGTTTCATTAGTGGATGTTATTGGCTTGGAGTTGTTTCATCTTCGCCTAAAACAATAACGTGAACAGTGATAATGCATTGGTAAGAAATTCGAACTCTTACATTGGATGTCCACGTTAAAATTATCAGTTTGTTTAATCCTGTTCTAAAATTAAAAGTAAATACTTTCATATGACTTACGGTAATGGAGTAAATACAAAAGAACAAAATATTCATTCCCTTACGTACAATGATTTAAGAGTAAATGCTGTGAACTTGAAAAATATAACATGAATCAGGATTATTGCAGTCAATTGTCCCTCCATCCGGTATTGACGACTTGAATCTAGCGGAACTTACGGTAATGCGAATTATTCCAGTTTAGCTATTCTTGCATATACGTCATTGTAATGTTAAAGTTCTATGAGATACGTGAATTTAAGCCTCAGAGTTTCTTATTATTTAAAAAAATTGCACTGTTTAATGATTACATGACATATGCCAGGGAATCCTTGTCGAGTTGTCGAGTTAAAGTACTTACTTTATTTTTGTTTACCTAGCATCTTTTGGTAATGTGTTTTATTTGTTAACATCAACAATATTATATTTATAAATATGAGACGTATATCACTTGATAAAGCCGCTTACATCAATAATAAGCTTATAAAACTAGTTGTGTTTGTAATAAAATTGAAACTGGAGGATAAATAGATCGAAAAACTAACGGTCCAGCAGACAAAGCAACAAATGCAGTATATTTTGTGCGAAAAAGATGGGCTTGGTATTTTGTGTACTTTTGCTATTTTAATGTCTAAGGAATTCAAATTGAAATATTTTATACAGATATAAATATTTTTTTCTTATACTTATACCACTAGGCGTACCAAACCTATTAGTTTCAACTCTAAAATTCAAAATCGGGGGTCCCTTTGAGTTATTAAAGTTATGTTCGCATTGAAATAACTCCTAATTAAACGGTGAAGGAAAAATTGTGACGAAACATAGACACATCAAAGATTTCTTTAATAAAAATGTTGTCATGATCCTAAAGTGTGGACGGTGGACTGTCTAACTGTAAGACAACAATATCTAGGTACTTCAGAAATTAGTATGTTACAATATTAGTATAGTATTCGTATTTATCCGGCGAAGGTACTGAAGGTCATTCGCGAAGCGCAGACGTGGCGACGTCACCGAAGAAATGCCAGTATAAAAAAGCTTTATGGCGCTAAAAATTGTATCCAACCACTCACTACAATTTCTTCCGATTCCAATAAACCTCACTTATTACGCAATTCTCCTCAAATTTCTTTCACATTAGAAATCCTTACGTACTCATAACTTTTTCGTATTGTAACATATATTGCGGTCACTAAAAGTCGTTACGTGTTCCCTTTTTTTTGCGACTTCTCGTAATCGCTAAGCCAACAATGAAATATATCCGAAACTGTGTTTGTCGTCGAGTGGGATATGTTCGCCAATGATTTATGATCCCGTGCGGTGTTTATTTTTTTACGAATCTTCTGTTGCCTTACCCGCTCGATTTGATTCTGTATCAAATCTCAATTTGGCCGAGTGCTTGTCGTATTTTGTAGATTAATGTCTTGTTATTCGATAAATTGATCTCTGATAATCTTCGATGTTGCGTATATCTAAAATATCTCTTTATTACATAGTAAAACATAATTTATTATTTTCAATAATAAATGTTGTCGATTTTCAAAGACTATGATCAATTTTATCGGTTTTGATATATCCATACTCCATAATATGATATAAAATAAAAAGAAATAATTTAGAAAGAAAAGATACGTGATGTGAATAGAAATCATGGTCAAATGACTGTTTTTTAATGTAAAGTTTAATCCCGAGACATCGTCATAGCCGAAGTATATAAGAGAGTTCACTTTGGATTTACAAGTCGCTAAGACGTTGAATAATTTATTATTTTGTCTAGCCACGAATTTTATTATTTATCTTGCCAAGCTAGCCAGAATTTGTAAATTTGGTCTGCTCCTGTTTTTACAAAGTTAGGTTCGTTTTACATGAAAAATATATGAGTTAACTTTACGGCCTATTAATCAAATTTGATTCTTTCACAATAAGGAATATATTGTTTGCGATATATTTGTGGAGACGGAATGAATATACGATGATGGGAACATTGATTACGTAGATTTGATCTCGGGGATAATCACGGCAATTTATGATCTCCCTCGTTTCATCCTTTTCTAATTAATCGATTTAGATAGGGATAGAGCTAGTCCGTTTTACTTTGTGAACTATTCTAGGCTTAGACTCTCACGGTCGCCGTTGTCGTGGGCTGGATTATGTTGTATAATTTATTGAGATCTACGTCCAGGTTTTTAAATTAGATCCTTCATTAATTCGTCAGAAACATTGGGAATTTAATTTGCTTCTATAATACTGTAGACTGATAAATCATTCAATTACAATTTAGTCATATTTACAGTAACAGATTTCACAATGACTAATTCTTAAATTACTTTAACTTCCATAGTTTATTTTTTATAATGATGAAGTAGCAGAATCATTTAGTGTCCTAAACAAAACAAATTGTCCTATTGTTTCTTACACGACACGAAGAATTCTTGTATCGAAAGAGTTTGCTGGCAATTTGGCATTATGTACGGCTTTAGGGCCCGGTCGTATAAACTAACGATACGATTCCATTACCCTGTAGGAGGGCCGTTGGAAACACACTCAGAGTTCAGGAGGAGTGACGTCAATAGAGCACGGAACTGTTGTTATCGTGGCAATACATTTTCATTTTCAAAGTCTCTTAAAGCTCACCTTATGGGCGATAGTGCGGTTCGGGGAGTCGTAACGACTCATAGTACCCGCTATATTGCCACTGGATAGCTGGAGTCGTATTCGCTCACAGATTATTTCGTGTTTAGCAAGAACACGTGTAGGGGCAATAACCCTGTTTTGGGGTGGTGGGCACAGTTTTCATATGAGAAGAGTTTTGGGAATTCCTTGTTTGTTGGCGTCTCGACTATTATTTACGTGCGTTATGGGAGTTCGCCAGGGCACATTGCGGCCCGTTTTTATACGATATTATGTTTCGAGTATTCTGTCAGGTCTAATGAGGATATGGATAGAATATGATTTTTATTAGGATTTCACAGTGTATGTATTTATGGAGAAAAGATTTTAGTCATTGCCTTGGTATAATTTTCCAATTTCTATTTGGCATCCAAATACGTATTATTTAGCAAAAGACGCAGAGTTTTTAACTTTGACGACGTAACAAAACTACTTTATAAGCAGCTTATGTTTTCTAGAAGGCACTCCGAGCTTGTGCATCAAGGAGCTCTAGTAATAATAAATTTAACAATTTTGTTATTCACTGCCTGCCCATTTTAATAGCAAATACTTACTATGGAACCATGTTTCTATAGCTATTATTGCTATTTACATAGTTATACTATATCGGTATCACTAAAGTTTAAAGCGTTGTTCGATTCAATATGTCACAAGGAAGGAATAATGCACAGTCAATGAATGTAACACATCAAATCGGTTTCAAACTAATAACAAAATTAATTTGTTTAATATTTCGCAATAAACAAATCTCCAAAGACATTCTGTATCTGAACTGATTATTCAATATTCGAAATTAGCATATTACAACTACCTTAACTAGTAAACTCATTAAGCAAAATCTGACTGACAAGACGAACACGCAGAGCGAAGCTTATACCGCACTGTGTGACGTATAATGTGCCTGAATTATGAATAAAGACAATAGGCAACATAAACTAGTTCAAACAAATGGCACAATAGCGTCTAGCAGGTCGGTTCAACTTTTATTAGATCTAAGCGTTATTATTTGCGACCTAGAAACCTCGAAAAAGTTCAAGGGTGTCAATTGAAACGGACCGGCGCTTTGCTGTGCACATACGAGTATATGTTGGATGAAGTATTTGTTTACTGCTTTGGCATACGGAGAAACTTCTCGTGATTTTCACGTTTCACATATAAGAGTTGAATATTTATTATTGAATGTATTAAATATTTTCCATACGCATATAGATAACTGAAATTCTTTCTTGTTTCATTAGACCTCTGGGGTTCTAATCTATTCTGATATTTCGATGTTAAGAGTTCATTTGAAACAAAATGAACTGAAAGAACATGCCTCTAAATATATAGCATACTATTCGTATAGGCGGAAATGTATGCAAAATTTGTATTATTAATTATTGCAAAAAATGTTTTAATGGTAGAAGAACGAGGACAATGTCGCATATGACATATTGTTCGTGTCTTGTCTGACATTGTGCTTTGTTGAATTCGATTTGACATTATGCAAATATTGAATTGGGGAAGGTTTAGGTATTAATCTTAGTTGCAATACGAACTAAAAAAACTATCCCGTTGTCCTGTGGTCTTTTCAAATAAAACGCAAGAAATTTTATTTCAAAAATTTTTTTAATAAATATTCCAGAATAAGTTATTTAATTTTACTATGTATTTTGGAACGATGAATTAAATTAAAAATATATTAAGTTTGGTTAAATTGTGTATGTCGTCTGATATAAAAGTTCTTAAGTTAAGTACGTTACCACTTTTATTCCTTTGTGGTTTAATAGATGGAGCTTTGTCACTTCTATTACGAATATGTTATAAATATTTAATTGTCAAGTTAATAACTTTAAATTATATATTCTTCCAATTTTTTTAGTATTTATATGAACATACCAATATATAATTTGCTAATATTTCCAAAATATTTTTTCGCATTAGCGTTTATGTCACCGCCATAGAATAAGCGGTAATAAATAGCACCTTAAAAATTCCCTTATCTAGAAATAGCAGCGTTTCAAGCGGCCATTCGTCATTCTATGCGGAAAGAATATTCAAATGAGGTCGGCTAGAAGAAATTCACGGCGCGGTGCAATTCTCTAAAATGTCACACGTGCTAGAGAAATGTCCTTTACGTATTCAATACATTGCTAGTTTCAATTCGGTAGGTGCGCGCCACCGTCATTCTGAGCTGGAGGTGTACGTAAATCAGCGATCCGTATCGAAATCGAATTTTTAATAGAACACTATCGGTTTGTCCAATAAATCTCGGCACGGGCGAGCATCGGACGTTTCCGCTGCGGAGCGACATCTGGCGTTGACTGGAAGCGCTCCAAGATAGCCGGTCGAATTAGGGATGGTCTTTTCGTTTGCTCTTTTTGTATTCCCATCAGTTTCGTATCATAAAATTTCGCTTTAACTATTACTTTAAGTGATTGAATTTTTCTCATCTTAGTCACTCATAATTACTAGTGAAAAATGACTTTTTATTTCGGGGTTTAATCGTCAACCCATTATTATTTCACTACTGTTGATGTTTAGGTCATCAGATCCAATAAGTGCAATTTAGTAGACTTCATACAACTTTGGAGCGTTTTTTTCAAAGAACTCTGAAGTGTATAGGTTTCCTCATGAAGTGTTCCTTCAACCTAAAGCAGTGATAATTATTTTTGATACGCACATCATTAAAAATAGTTTTACGTTCCTGAGAACGCAAAACATTTTTTGATTTGAACATCGGATCCTTGATTTCGACCATTAGGCTATTACTGCTCGGTGGGGGCCGCTGAGTTTAATAAGTAGTTATCTAGTTACTGATCAGGATTTATCACTGCTTCCACAACCAACTAGGGAATAATTTTAATTAAAGGTACTTCGATTACTTTTATAACAATCGCCTAAAGCACTTTCTTTTAAAACTGAGTTGACTAAATGTATTCGAATCAACAATAACTGTATTTAGATTACACCTATGCGCAACTGTATATCGAAAATGGTTGAATTTTTGTTGTGCTCACGATGACACTTACGATATGTAAATATTTAAGTTTTGTTTCCGTAACAGGATATTCTTTCTGAAGTTGTGCATTGATCCTTTTTTTGTTCTCGAGGGAAAACTTTCAAAAGATCCCCTACGCCGTGGGAGCGACGCAGGGTTATGTGGGATTTTTACCGCACTAAAATCCCCGCGGTGGCCGTCCTCGGCGCTATGAAGAGGACTCCGGGATCTCCAAAGGAACGCAACTGAAATCCTCTAAGCGCGTTGCCTCATCGGGCTCCTCCCAGATGGGTGGCTGGGCCCACCGCCCCGTCTAGTCTTTACGACGGTATGCGACCATACATACTGCCGTCCTACCCGGGAACTGACCAAACGATTCGAGCAGGGAAGGTGCATTGATACCTATGAGCACTAATATAGGACATATAGTCGCCTCACCACAAATAACCTACGTTAAGTTTGGTCTATTTATATGATTTAAGATCGCTGTTATTTGCAAAAATAACAATTTAAAAACCTGCTCACTAGTTATAATAGCTACAGGCAAAAATTATTATATTAATACGTGAAGCAAAAATTTGTGACGGATTTTTAAGTAATATGCCGCGGACGGATTAGTATGAAATTTTGCACGGTTATAGTGGACGTAGAGAAGGAGAGCAGAATGTTAATATTTTTTTCAAATAATGCATTTTTCATACATAAAATCAACTAAAAACACATTACACACACTGCCTTGCATTTGTCACAAACACATATGTACTTAGTAAATGAAAATGAAAAGACACAACGTCAAGAATGTCAGATGACATTTGATTTTTAATTTAAATTAAGGTCGAATTTCGGCCGATGCTACGGGTGACTAGTATATATAAATAGCTTTGTTTAAGTGCAACCGGTCAGTCTGAAGTGCTGACAACTTTAGTTACGTTTTTCATAGATCCCGTGACCACACAGGTATTTAATATTCTGCATAAATACATAATGCATAAATATGGAATGTATTGATGTAGTCCGGATTGTAAATGAATTTAATATGTAAGTAACGCGAAAACGTTAATGTATGAAAGTTCGTATTTATATTCTCACTTTTAATAATCCTATGAGACCGAAAAAGTATTACTTATCGCTATTAATTTTGAATTTCGAACTGTGCGGTTTTTCATGGGAGGCCACGATATAAATTCTAAAAATATAATTAAATGAAAATAATATAATCATTTTAAATGTATGTTTTAAACACTCTTTAAAAGTTCGGTTCAGAGTTTTTCAAAGATTCAGAACATAGGTGCAAGCATACCACATCTCTAGTGGAGTGTGACATCCCTAGTACAAACCGAATAAATTATGTACGAACGTAGCAGCGAGTGGCTCGACACGGTGATATCGAGTACTATTCCGTTATACCCAGCTCGATAATTTGTTCCGAATTTTGTTTGCGAAATTTCTTATACGGGCTCTTGGGAAGGATATTGATCGATGTTACATGTTACCAGAAGATTTAATAAACGTGAAGTAGAGAAATTTTACGTAGTTTTTGGGCTTCGCATTGTTACTATTATTAGGTCCTCACTGTGTATACTTATTTTTTTGTTAAAAATAACAATGAACAAAAGACCTAGTATTTTAATATTTATAATCTTATATTAATATATTAGTATGGATATAAGCGAAATAGCCTTGAACATAAACTAAGTGTCGTTATAGGTTCATTTTTATATGAGATGACGATCTTATTCCTCGGGAGTAGTAACTCATATGTAATTGCCTTCAGATCAGAGTCTCTGTTTCATATGACGTTGATTACAGATGTTCATGGATGGCAGTGACCACTTATCATCATGTGTACTACGTGCTAATGTCTTATTTCAGTCGTATGAAAAATGTAGAAATGTATGTACAAATTTTAAGGTAGAAGCAGTGTAGTACCACGAAGGGTATGTTTGCCGGCACACTTTCATATGAGGCGATAATCATAGTCCTCGGAAGTAGCAACGCATCTGACATTGACTTCAAATAGAACCCATGTTCTATATGAAGTTGAATACAGACGTCCATGGGCGGCAGTGACCACTTACCATCAGGTGGACTGCATGCTCGCTTGCTACTTCAGTCATATAAAAAAAAACATGTGGAGCTCCACATTTTTTGGAGTGTATACTTATATTTTAGTTAAAAATAACAATGAACAAAATACCTAGTATTTTAATATTTATGATCATAAATTAATAATATTAGTATGGATATAAGCGAAATAGCCTTGAACATTCATATTTAGCTAGCGAGGGTACTAGCCAAACATAACAGTTGAATTGAACAAGGTTGGCGCCTCTGCACCAAAGGTGACTGTATATTGGTTTTATTGCCTAGAAGCCTTCGCTGGATGATTCCGCAATTTTCTGACCTTTTAGTCTCGGACCAAAAAGGTAAACATAGCACCAAGAAACATCGCATTGGAACGCAACTTGCAATTGTGTGAGTGCGCTACGTCAATGTTACGAACACATGCATGTGTTCTTCATTCTTCAGAAATGGAAAAGCAGAGTTTTTCTCTTACTATTTTATGTCCCGTGATATGCATAATAGTCAACCTTATTTAAATGAAATTTTTACCTATCGGGAAAGCTTTGAGGCCTAGAACGCTGTCAAATCGATGATGATGCTCTTAAAAGATGCAGTAAAATCAAAAGTGTGTACAAAAATTACTTTGGTTTAATTTTTAAAAAGTGTCGTTATAGGTTCATTTTTATATGAGATGACGATCTTATTCCTCGGGAGTAGTAACTCATATGTAATTGACTTCAGATCAGAATCTGTCTCATATGACGTTGATTACAGATGTTCATGGATGGCAGTGACCACTTATCATCATGTGGACTACGTGCTCATGTCTTATTTCAGTCGTATGAAAAATGTAGAAATGTATGTACAAATTTTAAGGTAGAAGCAGTGTAGTTCCACGAAGGGTATGTTTGCCGGCACACTTTCACATGTGGCGATAATTATAGTCCTCGGAAGTATCAACGCATCTGACATTGACTTCAGATAGAACCCATGTTCTATATGAAGTTGAATACAGACGTCCATGGGCGGCAGGTACCACTTACCATCAGGTGGACTGCATGCTCGCTTGCTACTTCAGTCATATAAAAAAAAATGTGTGGAGCTCCACATTTTTTGCGATGCCCAATTATATGTTAGGTGGAAGAACAAGGAAATGGCGTTACAGTGGAAGGGTGTGATTGCCGGTTCACTTTTAATATGATGTCACCATCTTAGTCCTCAGGAGTAGCAACGCATCTGCGACTGGCTTTAGGTAAATCCTCTGTTCTGAATAAAATTGCAGCAGATGTCGGTCGGCAGTGGCCACTTACCACCAGGTGGACGCTCATTTTCTACTTCTATGTGATAAAAAAATATTTGAGCACTAAAGGATAAATAATCTGAAATTAACGAGCCCGGTGCAATTATAAACGTACGTCAGTTCCTTGCTCATAAATATTTTTGGACAACATGAAACTTGGATAGTCCCTTCAAATTAATTCCCGTAACGTAAATTCCCATTAACGCCGCTGAATAACCGAGGAACATATACTCACCGCGTACAAAGAAAAAGGCTTGAGCACGTAAGTTCCTCAAGTAATTTATGGCCAGATATAGAGGATTTATTACTTGTAGCATACGTATTACTTTCAATATAAGTCCAGGTAATGGAGAACAGAGGATCTCTGCAGCGTAGCCGAGCTGAATTCTAGGTATTCTCCTATTTGATATTTATTTTATTTCACTGAATTAGCAAACGAGCATGCAGTCCACCTGATGGTAAGTGGTCACTGCCGCCCATGGACATCTGTAATCAACTTCATACAGAACATTTGTTCTATCTGAAGTCAATCACAGATGTGTTGCTACTCCCGAGGCCTAAGATGGTCGCCTCATATGAAAGTGTACCGGCAACCACACCCTTCCATCGAAATGCACAAAATGCTTCACGCTAGAAATAGGTGTAGCGGTGGTACCTCCCCGGTCGAACTACACTGGTTCTACCACCTGTTAAAACACTTTCAAGATACATAATAACTGGAAAACGTTAATCATTAATGTGAACATGTTTCTCCATTTCTAGAATTGCAAGTCAAAAGGTTAACGATGCTATAAGTTTTCCCCTATTGGGTACATTGCACAAAGCCGCTACAAACGTCCAATCTCAATGAGAAAATTTTATTAATTTTGTGTCAACATGGCCATTAATTGAACCTGGAACTCTTAGCGTGTCAAACATACATAATGTACTGCTTTAATACGCAGGTTCACCATTATTGTTTTGATACTAATGTATGAAAAAATAGTAGTTTAAAGAATATACATGTGTGTGTATATATTTATAGAACAATAAAAGTATAGAACTTATAAAAATTTATAGAACAAAATAGTTTGTAGTTCGTGGTTTTGTTTCAAACGTGTTGACCAAAACTAAAAGATCATAAAACGTATACTATATTTAAGTGTGACGACCAAAAAAAAGGTCATCGAATGTAGACCGACTTCAGTTTTCGGATCAAAATTTAAATTATTGTGTCTTTTATAGCGCGTGTTTCTCCGTTTTATAGTGCATATTTGCATGCATATTTTGGCATTTCGATAGTGCATATAATCCGATGTCTACTAACACAGGTGGTAGAACCAGTGTAGTTCGACCGGGGAAGTACCACCACACCTATTTCTAGCGTGAAACATTTCTAGCGTTTCGATATAAGGGTGTGGCCGGGACACTTTTACATTAAGCGACCATCATAGTCCTCGGGAGTAGCAACGCATCTGTGATTGACTTCAGATGGAACCCATTTTCTGTATGTATTTGATTACAGATGTCCATGGGCGGCAGTGACCACTCTCCATCAGGTGGATTGCATGCTCGTTTGCTACTTCAGTCAGATAAATAAAAAAAACCTTACCACTTACAGACGAACTGCATGCTCTAGTCTAGTCTCAGTAATACTACAGTATAAAAATATCATGAAAATTAAAAATATATGTATATTTCTTGTAGAATAGGACAAAATAGAACCGTGAAACGAGAAACCGTCTCGTTTTCGAACTAGGACAAAGTTTCCCAAACTTTCACCTGAATCTCCATTCCTGAGACGGTCTTTTAGTCGAATAAGTCTGATTGCATTGCTGTCGTTCTACGACAAAAGCGGGACATTCGACTTGCGCTAGAATTTAGGATAGGTCACCAATTAAGTGGTGATTTGCGGGAAGCTGTTGATGCTATTGAGAAGGTATTATGGGAGAAAAGTAAGAAATGTTTCCATGAAAAAATATAATCCTTGGGGCCTTTTTCATTCTGATTGCAATCTAATCTATTCGATCAAAAGATAACAACTTAAAGTTTTAACAGTTGTTTAAACGCGGGTGAAACCGTCGGCAAGTGAAGCATATACCACTTCCGATGTTGTCCCTTTTTTTTATTATCGAGGGGGAAACCTTCAAAAGGTACCCGCCGTCGTGGAAGTAACGCCGGCTTATGTGGATTTTATACCTCACCAAAACTCCCCCGGTGGCCGTCGTCAGCGCTACGTGGAGGACTCCGGGATCTCCAACAAGACATAACCGGAGTCCTCCTAGCGCAATGCCCCTTTTTGGGCCCTTCCCCTGTGACCGATTGATGCTCAGCATCCCTCTCGGTGTTTACGGCGGCATGCGGCCATACATGCCATCGTCCTTCCCGTAGCCACTTGGCTGGACGGTCCGAGCACCACTCTTACCGCCCGCAACCCCAGAAGCCCCTTTTATTCGCCTCTTACGACAGGCAGAGGAAACCGTAGCCCTATTCTGGTCCCGGAACTACAGGGACATTTGAAGTTGTGCCTGACACTGGAAATTAATTATTCTATCGATCATCACTCTAAACAATTGCAAACTGGTACTCTTCGCATACCTTTTAGGACAATCATTATTTTAAGAATATAATAATTTTCCAATCAACAAATCCTAACACTGGACGAAGCGTAGTTAAAACGACTGCCTCATAAAACTATGAATTGCTCAAAAATTCCTTGGGTAACATAAATGTGCAACAAGAAAGGTTTTATAAAAAAAACTGTCTCCTAATAGTTAGTTCCTAAATAGTAAATGAAAACTACATAGAGAACTTTATGTATGTGTGCCTTAAAGGACACGTGTTCAAATTTTCTTTATTTTCTTGTATGGGTGGTATACAACTTAATGTAAGAATTACGTAACTGACAAAAAAAATGTGAAAAGAGTCTATGGTGTTTGAAATTTAATTTTATCAACTATGACTTGTTTCTCCAAAAAATCCAAGCCACGTATATATCTGGTCATATAAAATAAATATTAGTATAGATGAGTTATAAATTAACCAGCAATATAGTGTTTTTAATTAATTTTCAATGTTTATTTCTACTGCCAAAATTCTGCCTAGAAATCTACATAGCGATAATTTCATCATCTATTCTATCATTGTTCGATTTCTACGATTGCGTGTCATTGTTCTAAAACTTTTTGAGACAGTTCATTATTTTGACTGTACGTAAAAGTCAGTTACCACGTTCTTTTCGTGAGCATATTTTCGTGTGTATACAAAAATACTTGCGTGCTCCGAACTTAATTTACATTATGCGTATAATTTTTCGGGAAATTCGTTTGTCGTTCACATTTCTTTTGTACATTTGTAAATGACGTGGTGATAATATCAACTGTTTTAGGGCCGTGTCATGTATTGTAGGTGGCGGGGGATTTCCCAGGGGAACTAGGGTAGCTATTGCCATTTATGTCGTCGTCAACTCATTATTATCACACTGCTAGGCATGGGTCTTTTCTTAGATCTTATTCTAAGAGTGTTAGGCCGTAGTCTACTGCGCTGGTCAAGTGCGAATTGGTGGTCAAAGTCATAACCTCTTTTAATAATGACCCCGTGCCTAAGGTTAAAAAATGCGCCTAAGTAAAAAATGCGCGTAAATTCTATACCACCTTACTATCGCCTGAATTTTTGACTTGATAACACCATAAACAGAATTTATTAAAACATCACCATTACCACAGTTATTCCGTAATATTACAAGACAATTCCGTACCGCAGTACCTCCGAAGTGGCGCGGTTCCCGAGTAATTAATATGCAAAAATCCACGTTACCGCCTAAACTCGTTTCGACGCGGAAGTGCCACGACGAAAATTATATTTTCGAGCTCGTAAAAGCACTATAACGTACACAAATTGTTTAATTATATCCCGTGTCCAATGGCGTCTTTGCGGGAAATGGCTTGCTTTTTCGGTGTACTTGCTTCCTTCGTGTCTCCTATAAGACTCAGCTGCGACTTCGTTTGCGAGTAAATGTGTAGACATCGCCAAAAAGGAATAACTACGATTGTTAACATAATTACTGCGTTTTCTCTTACGAAAAGCAAGTGACAAACGAGCATGGCAAAATTTAAGTAAAATGCACTTCACTTAAGCTGTATCTAAAAGCAATAGCGGGTATTTTGACAAAGTCATCTGACATTTTGACGTTATGTGTTTTCATAGTAAGACATTGAATGTTATATTTCGTTCATTATTTACATAATAATATGTGTTTGTGTAAAATGCAAGGTAGTAAGTATAATATGTTTTTTGGTGATTTTTTGTATGTTTTATGCATTATTTGAAAAAAATATTAGCATTGCGCAATCTTACTCTACATCAACTATAACCGTGCGTAATTTCATACTCCTCCGCCTGCGACAAGTATCTTAAAAACGAATCAAAAAGTTTTGTTTCACGTATTAATATATATAGAATAAAAAGATAGTAAACATTTATAAAATATGTAAATAGTGTTTCTATTGCGCTACACGGAGCGAAATAAGCTTCGCAGCCATGTTGTTTTTGAATTCAAATATTTCCGAGAAATGCCTTAATTAGGTACACTGCAAAAATATCTAGGAAAACCCGTTACTTGAACGGCACGGACAGACACTTCAATTTCATTTATACAAGTGTATAGATAAAAGTATAGATTAGTCTTTTGGGACAGGAAAGAGTGTGGTGGTGAAATTATACGAATGTGCCTAATTTGTATAATTTCAAGGATACATTCGTACGCCGGCGACGTTGCGGCGCAGAAGTAAAGTCTGTGCCTCCACTGAAAACGGGTGTAAGACTTATTTTTGACAAATTGAATTTTTCTATCAAATTGTTGAAGAAACAGAAATATTTTGATAGATCTCCGTTTTTCTAGCACGGAGAGATGTATGAATAGTTTTTTGTGTTATATAAAAATTAAATAGCAAACAAGCATGCAGTCTCTTCGAGCTATTAGTCACTGCTGCCCGTGGAAATCTGTAAGCAAATTCGCAAATAAAAAATAGAACGAAATGCCTTTACTTTTGCATAAGCCCGCAAGGGGTGATTACGAATTATCAGGGACAATATTTGTTTTTATACTACCGCCGGATCAAAACTCGACATCAGCTGAAAAAATCCGGCTGGAAAAAGGGGTTCTCTGAAATCACGGATGCGTTGCTACTTCCTAAGTCTTAGAAGTGCTTTACGTTGGAAATGGGTGTGGCGGGGATACCTTTCTTACCTTTAAAAAAAAAATGTTTTTCTTACAGTTTTCGTTTAAAAAGAAAATTTTCAAAGGTCAGACTTATACCCCTTTTCACTAGAAGAACAAAATTGTGGTACCGAGTGAATTTCATGAAATTGTCCCGACAATACACTTTGCTCCCTGCGGGAACAATATTGTGTTATAATTATGAACGGAGGTAATGAGATAATATGTTTTTATGATACGATGTGAAGAGCAATTTTAATGTAGAGCTATCACATATACTTAATTTTGGAGATGGTATTGTTCCTCGTATACTTGGTCCTCTGTCATTACCGTTTCGTATTAAGTAATAA
The DNA here is from genome assembly GCA_949699795.1 of Spicauda simplicius. Classification (NCBI taxonomy): domain Eukaryota; kingdom Metazoa; phylum Arthropoda; class Insecta; order Lepidoptera; family Hesperiidae; genus Spicauda; species Spicauda simplicius. The sequence continues at coordinate 7,061,256 of OX453065.1, forward strand.
AACAACACAGCAAAAGGCGAAAAAAGTGAAATACAATTAAGACATACTAGTCACCCGTCGCATCGGTCGAAATTAGACCGTAATTTAAATTAAAAAACTAAACTTCATATTGTCGAAAGTAGTACAAATATTTCTCAAATTCAAATAAAATGTAATAATTCTCAAGTAATTTTGAACGCACCCGTTAAATATAAAGAGGTTAAATTAGCTAAGCCGCATTTAAAAACAATAGCGGGTATTTTGACAAAGACACTGACATTTCTGAACATAACGTTTTCATAGTAAGACATTGAATGTTTTATTTTGTTTATTATATTTATGTGTTTGTGATAAATTCACGGTAGTTTGTGTAATGTGTTTTAGTTGATTTTATATATGTTATATACATTATTTGAAAAAAATATTCACATTTTGCATTCCTTCTCTACGTCCATTATAGCCGTGAAATCTCATACTAATCCGTCCGCGGCATATTACTTAAAAATGCACCACAAGTTTGTTAAAGTGCAAGGAAAAGTTGTTGACAACGTTTAAGATACAGTTTTCTTTAAATTGATTTATCAGACCGCTGTATTTTTAGTATGCGTCGCCAACACCGCATCACAAATTTCAAAAAACCTAATCGACCCAAAAATTAACGCTAGACAATTTTGAAACCATGTTTCTCTCTACAAGTGGGGAGCTTCGCGACCATAAGAGGACCCCGTGTAGGCACTTTGCAATAATTGAAGCACAAATGAACATTTCCCAGCTACTTTCATTTCATTTTTAAAATTGCAACGCCTAGTACGTGCTGCTCGTGGTGACCTAAATATTACGGCTCGAGTAGAAACCCTCGGTGGGTATCGGGAATATTTCTGGAGTAATATTTGATTTAGCGCGAACGGTAGTGTGTTTGTGGTTGTGTATATGTGTGGCAGTTTACGTGCTTAGCGTTTGAATGATTTATTTATAATGTTCATTACTTGTAGATAGATAGATAAAACATTCATTTCACAGCCAAAACACAAAATAAAATATGAAACACAGGTTGGTACATACGGAGACAGAAAATAAATTAAATACACTAAACTTAGGGAGAGACCGTCCCCGCTAGACACATATACTATACATAGTATACATATACTATTCATAGTAAGTACAAAAGGAGCAAAAATATATAGGCACTTTTAGTCCATTTTCCAGACCATTTTTTCAGACCCGCCCCAAATAGCAAACAAACCACAAAATTTTCGAATCATCATATTTTCACACGCGTCAAACAAGCTACAAATAATTACATCGATTAATATATCACTCTTTAATTCACAACAAAAATGCTTTGAATTAACAATCGTAATGGATAAATTTAATTAAATTTGCAAAACCGGCGACACTGATTTGCACAGATAAGTTATTTCAACACAAATTGGGGGACGGGACTTGACATTTCGGTCATTTCCAAATTAGTGATGGGAAAGACTAATCGATGTGTTACATTGGTTTCATTATTCGCTAAGTGGTATTCATCTCGATAATTTAATTGCTTAGTGCCAGATTCGCTTTCTTCGGCATTCGATATTTTTAAGGATATTTTATATTCATCATAGCGTTGTAGCGATGCTGTGGATTTGATTTGCAAGGTCGTGTAAACCAGGTCGATATTTTTCTGGGTATTCGACATTAGATATAAAAAGTAGCAACACTTTTGGAATCAATTCCAGGTATTAATTTTGGTCTATTTTAATTTGCACACATATGTCCATGAGGAGGAACGATAGATCGCATGGGTTGCGTGTATTTCGTGTCTTTTATATCCTCAAAAAGACTAGATTCTTAGGCATTTCTACGTTCTTTTATTATCAGCCAACTAATTGCATTACGTAATAGTATACAGCGGTTTAATGAACCAATTCAGCAGTAGTTAATGAGTGAAACATCCAATGGAGTGTTTAAGAAGCGAGGCAATTAAGCTTTGTGCAGACGTCCGATTGTTTACAGCGAGTGTTTAAACGTTAATGTTTCCGTTTAGGATCAAATGCAGGTTATTGGAGCGTTTTAGTGCCACATATAATTCTGTATATGCGGGATTAGTGAGCATATTATAAAGGAACAGTGATGAAAGTTTTTTTTAATATTTTATATAACTTCTAACTTATACTATAAATGTGAAAGTGTGTATGATTGTTCCTCTTTCACGTCGCCACATAGCTATTTTATGATATTCTTTATATGCTGGGAAATAGTTAGGAGGGCGGAGACCGCGCTCTCTCATTCACATGAGAATATCGATGTTTTATTAGTTGATACATATTTAGTAGTTCTAGACGTTGTTAATAGATGGCGTTAGTCAAATTCATTTGCAAGTTCTGAATCACGCTATAAAGTGCTAATGACCGTACGGGCGTAGCCGCGGGTAGGAGCTAGTTTTATATAAGATTAAAACACAAAACGTGCTTGCAGCCCATTTGATGATAAGTGATCTCTGCCGCCCTTGGCCATCTGTAAGTGCATAGGTCACAGTCACTCACAGTCACGTTGCTACTCCAAAGGACTAAGATGATCGCCTAATATGGAAGTTATCCGGCAATTAATATTGTTTTTTTCTATTATCTGATGATAAGTAGTCACTGCCGCTCATAGACATCTGTACTCAACTTCATACAGAACATAGGTTCCACCTGAAGTCAATCACAGATGCGTTGCTCCCGAGGACTATGATGATCGTCTCATTTAAAAGTGTGCCGGCAACCACACCCTTCCGTAGAAACGCAAGAATTGCTTCACGCTAGAAATAGGTATATCGGTGGTACTTCCCTGGTCGAACTACATTTGTTCTACCACCTAGGAACAAAATAAAAATAATGAAGTCCTAAAACTTAATATAAATAAATGAAGGTAATTTGATATACTCTAAGATATTAACATAAAAATAATTGAGTTCGCGAAAATTTCGCCAGTTCCGCTAACAACTGGCTAATGGGAGTGACTTAACTCTGAGAGGAAAAAATTGGTCAAGTGCGCGCTGACTCGCGCTCCGATGGCTCCGTGAGGGCAAAAAATATATTTTCGGTACGTTTTTCCTGAAATATGTTTTTTCATATTCATATGTTTCTCGCTGGCCTAATCTACAGTTGGCGTATTTATTTATTTTTATAAATATTTAAAAATGTATCAATAACGTAAACTTTTGTTAAAGTGTGTTTTAATAAACAAAATTGATCTCTACATTGTAGATCTTATGATTGATATAAAATAATGACAGGTGTCTCAACTCACCTCTTTTGACTTTTTTATATTTTGTTAGTACGTATATATTTTTGTTACACACGCACCAAGTACATCTAGCCCGTAAAAATATAATTAACTTACTCTTTGGGTGAAAAGTTTAAGGTGAAACGTAGAGTATCGTAGGCTTATTATCAGGAATTTACTGTACGGAACCCCACACAACAAGGACGTCTTGATGAATTATACGATCATTGTTCCTATTTGCATAATGCGATCCGTAAAACAATGTCGAGATATTGTGTTAAGTGAGACGCGCTTAATTGTAATTATTTGCGTAATTTGAATAAATCGATACTGTATAATCATCAGGTTATTTGTTTAAAAATATCACATATTTATGCGTCATTATTAATGACGTTTAAATTGCAAATGCCCGTGCAGTCCATCTGTGAGCGTTAGTGGACGCTACCGCCCTTCGTGTAGATGAGTCAATCACACATACGTTGCTCCTTAGGGACTAAGACGGTCTGCTGATCAGCAAACATGTCCGTAAAGTATTTTAGTGAATCGATGTTCAATCGAATCGCATTCACAAAATGGCGATCGCCATTCGGTTGGTACACACGGAAGCGACGGTGTCGTGATCCGCGATCGTAGCGGGTTAAAAGATAAGGAGCGTCTTGGGTGGTCCCACGTTTTTTTGTTAAAAAACCTCTATTAAATTTTTGGATTTTGTAAGGAGCTTCTATTGAAATTAACTTGTCAGTTTGTGCAGGTTAAATGTTGCAACTACATTTTAAACACACTTACCTGATCTCATACTTTACATTCCTACTTATTTGCTTGAGGATACAAAGCAGAATTCGTTTAGTGACGTCATTTTGAATACAAGATGGTGATTGAAATGTTATTTTTGCAATAGAATATGATATACCAAAAAATATTAAAAAACAATCTCATTAAAAAAATCTAGAGGTTGTTTAATAAAGTTTTGGTATATTTTTTTGGAGCAGTGATAGTCAAATGGTTGAAACTTGCCCTCTCAATCCAGAGGTCCGAGGGTCAAACCTAGGCACGCACCACTGACTTAGAAATTAATTATATCACCGCTTTTAGGTGAAGGAAAACATCGTTTGAGAATCCTACACACCCGAGAGTTATATTAAAAAAAGTTCTGTGTGAAGTCCACCAATCTGCACTTGGACAGCGCGGTGGACTATGGCCTAAAACTCTCTCATTCTGAGAGAAGACACGCGCCCTGCAGGGGGACAATAACGGGTTGCACCCCCATATTTTTTCTTGTAGCGTGATAAGATACTGTTGATACCATACTATTTTAGCTTAGTAACATTAATTTTCCAACTACAGATACGTTTTTGATTCCATTTGATTCCAGATATTATTGGACTTTTTTTTTTGTTTTTGAGGGGGACACCTTCCAAAGGTACCCGACGCCGTGGGAGCGACGCAGGGTTATGTGGGATTTTTACCGCACTAAAACCCCTCCGGTGGCCGTCCTCGGCGCTGAAAAGGAGGACTCCGGGATCTCGAAACGACTTCAACCGGAATCCTCGAACGCGCTGCCCCATCCTGGCTCCTCCCAGATGGGCGGCTGGGCCCACCGCTCCGTCTAATCTTTACAACGGTATGCGACCACACATATCGCCGTCCTTCCCGGGGGATTGCCTGACCGAACGGTTCGAGCTCCCACTCTAGCCGTCTGCAACCTCTTACGATGCCGCCTCTTACGACAGGCAGGGGATACCGTAGCCCTATTTTGACCCCGAGGCTACAGGGACGATTATTGGACTTACAAAAATGATCATCGTTCTGTAGATATTCAATTTTAGCTATTTTGTTGTAAAAAAACACTTTTTAAGTAATTCCATTAAATCATTATCTTAAAATATCCTATTTAATACTTCCCCTGAGTATCCGTGGAGTGAACGTTATTAACGTACAGTAGAGTGCATCAAATATTAATGAAAACTTCGTTCAAAATTAATTTGAAACTGAACACTTCCGGGTTGAGAGTCGGTGTGTTTTAACACAGGACATTATAGTTTATAGTATAGTGTAGTACATAGTAGTATAGTACAGTATATGGTATAGTATAATATTATTTTGAAGGTGGTATAACCCTTTTCAATTAGACTCCGGAAGTTTCGAAAGATTGAAGTAGCAAACGATTATCTAATAATTTCACTTGGTCAGCGTGGTGAACAATGACATTTGTATACTATAGTTGAACTACATATATTTTTATTGCAAAAATAGCATAATTAGTTGTTTATTTAACCGCTAAAACAAGCGGTATTTCATTATACATTGTTATTATTAATAATCTGATGTATTATATATTTCATATATTATATAAAATTAATTATAGAGGTGAAAGTTTGTGAGTGTATGTTTGTTACTTCTTCACTTCTAATATAAACGGCTAGAGGGATTTTCGTAAAATTTTTCGGGGAGTTAGATTACACTCTGGATTAACATATAGGCTATTTATTGTGGGGAAAATATCTTATTCCCACGGGACAATCGATACATCGATTTTATTTTAACGCGGGCGAAGGTGCGGGGGCGGCTAATAATATATCAGATATCAGAATTAATAATATTTATACGACCCGCGTGGCGGAGTGGTTACCATACCGGTCTGACGCGCTATGGGTCCCGGGTTCGATTCCCGCCAGTCAGGTATCTGAATGATGAGTTTAGATTTATGTTCTAGGTCTGGGTGTTTGTGTATTCGTCTTATGTATCTCCATGGTGCCCACGACATAGGAGAAAATCCTACTGTGAGGCTATGAGTGTAGAAAGCGCGTTTTAAAAAAGCGTGTTTTTTAAAAGATAATTGTTATTTCATACATATGAAGGAGTAATGGAGTAAAAAAATATGTTTCCTACAAAACCGAAACTTTGTTATTTCAGGATAACTTTAACCACTATATACAATGATCAAAGCTCGCACGAACCGGATATAAGATTACTGAGGACATAATTATGAAAGTGTGGAGCGTGCCATTGTGCCCTTGTCCATATAAACTCGTGACTATGCAAATGGAATATACAGACGCTATTACAAAAATTGTTGGATTTGTTAAGGTGGACTTACGAACGTTGCGGATTGCGACTTTTGTTTAACTATCAAATTCGTACTTAACGCCTCTGTTATCAACGATTATGACACCTTAGGCTGGCGCACCTGCATATGATGCGATCTTAGTCCTCAGGAGTAGGGAATCTGCGAATGACTTTAGATTGATTCCTTGTTCTATATGAAGTTGCTTACTGGTGTCCATGGGCGGCGTAGACCACTTAACATCAGACGGACTGCTCGCTTGTTTGCTACTTTAATCTATAAAATAACTGCGACGTATAATAAAAATATTCAACAAATTTTAGCAAATACTTCTTTCTCATTGGGCATATCTACTTTGTGAAATAAACCCCTTGTTCAAATTATTTTTAAGCTGCTGTCATACGATTATGATAAGCTTTAAACATAAAAATCAGAAGCATCTTTAATATAAATCTTCCAACTTTATTATATTGTATGAGGTTGCGAAGTCGCATCTTTATAGCAATCAGCCTTTTCAATCGCAAGTCGCATTTGTCGGAATTAAATGACTACGCATTACGCATGACAAAGGAACGTAATGTTGAACTTTAAATGAAATTACTACTCTATTTAGTATTGTGGAGAAGGGCAAATTTTTGTGCTATGGGAATACCCATCAGTATGGTAAATTCCGTGATATTAAATCGATGTTTTCGCAAATTCACATAGTTGTACGCTTAGTTCGGAGATTACATTTATGTAAGATATTCAGAAATTTTATTGCATGACACTAATCAATAATTTCACTAGTTTTATTTTCTAACCAGCTATTTATTAAACGTATAAATCTTTTGAAAATTAGTTATAAATAAAATCGGTAGTATAATGTAATAGGAAACCTAAAAGGAAAGTACTAAGGAACACCAAATAAAAAGAAAATCCCAAAGTTTACCTCATAACACTATTTTGCTGAAATTTGTATCTTTGTTTCAAAAAATGCATTTTTGCAACTTATCTAACCAAAAGATGTTTAAAAACATAATAACATATAAAGACATACATATAAAGAAATTAAACCATAAATATATTTGCTACTCAGCTATGCATATTAAAAGGCTTTTTAGCCATATAAAGTAACGAATCCTCCTCTCGCATTTATAACTAACAAAAGATAATTGTGCGAGAATTAATCGACAAATTAAACGCAAAAAGCTTATATCGTTACCCGGTGGCCTCGGGCCATAAATGTTACCAGTAATAATAAATATAACCGTAAAATTCGCAATTGCTTCCCGACAACTCATTATATGCGAACGTGCTTCCAATTTAACGGGGAGAAAAAAAGTTTTAAGTAAGCGAAAAAATTATATTTTTTTTCACCTACTTTGGCCCTCCAAAAAAAATTCAGGTAATCCGGTGATTATTATTTAGAGCGAGTTGTTTGCTTAAAACTCTCATATTGGATGGGCTGTGCAAGCGACTCTCAACCGGTAGCCCGGATATTGAGTTGTACTTCGCTTTTATGATTTGAGTTGAAAATTAGTTTTGCATGTTCCGAGAATGCATATAAATTACTTCTGTATAATGTTTTGCTATTTTTAAATAATAGTTATTAAGACGGAAGAAAAAAATGCAAGGTCGTTAAGCTCACGTATCATCATCTTGCAGTGTGCATTATGCATTCTTGATTGAGACATTGAGTCTCGATTTAGTCATTATTCAGTTACTAATTACTATAATATCCGTGTTTCGACAGTAGGATCACAAATACCGAATTATTGTTCCTACCATGTCCTGGTTTAAGGACGTGTCGAAAAGGATACTTTTAATAAAGTAAGAACAAACCCGTCACAAACTTCACATGAGAATTATGACTTATTTTGAATTGCTTGCAGACTGCATTAAACTTTATTCTACTTTATAATGAATTACTTTCAAAATTGCAAAATTATTGCGACTGTTTTTTCTTTCTATATTTCTATATTACAAGGCCCATACATTGCACCAAAATTATTTAATATTCTTGATATCTCCACTACCCTAAACGAAACTTTGAGCACCGCTGTATCAAGGGCTAACGAAAGTATAAGCGAAAGTATTATAAAAGCAGGTGGCGGATGAAAAAAGTTTAAACGTTCGAAGATAAATTCCGAGTTATATTCACGAAAACGGAAAGTTTTAATTGATGAGCACTGAAGAGGTTGCCGGAAGGCTGAGTGGATGGGAGTAGGCATGTTTCAGTAAACTTTACAGTGAGCGAAAACCGTTTTCATTCATATATCGTACCATATCGATATTGAAGTATTACTACAACTGTTTACGCTTTTGTGCCTGTCACAACTCTTTTGCTTTAATTGAATATGACAGTGTCAAAAATATTGCATTACTGCAGTCGAGTTGTGTTTCTGATATCGATATAGGAAAACAGTTTTTCATTTTAACATGTAACGGGTCACAGTTAGTGTTGTACGCCGTAGTATAGAAGCTATAATAAAAAACGAACTAGATTTAAGGTACATGTATAGTTTCATCTACCATTAAAATTCAGCAAAATTTAAAAACCACGTAGTACGAGTACCGTTTACATATGAAAGTGGATTATATCCCGATAATATCTGTCTAAAATAATAAACCGTTTTTTAAATTAATATTTACCAAATATTAGATGAAGTATGGTTCGATCTATGAGTTCGCACAGCTGATATATATTTATAAGCAGTTCTTGCATCTCGATTGAATGGTATGGCTGACTTTCTTATAAGAGGACCATCTTAGTTCTTGGGATTAGTAAGTCATCAGTAATTAACAGATAAAGCTCCTGTTCTTTATAAAGTTGTTTTTATATTTATGTGCATATTCAGCAGTATCGCGATACTATCAGATACTCGTTTGATACTTGAATTGTTATTTAAATAAAATGGAGAACGAATGTGAGTTGTGAAACCGTTTTCGAGTAAGACTGAAAACAACCGTGTCTAGGTGAGAGCATTCATTTGTAGGTAGGTATTTATCGTCGAGGGTAGTGAAGTGTTGGTTAGTACGAGAATTGAACGTGGAGCGAGTTAATTTGGAATCGTTTGAATGATTCGATCTTGGACATTAAAGTTCTCTCTTGTTTTGATGTTCATTGATAATATTTGTATTGCACATAATATAAAATGATGTTAGAGAGTACGAGATCATTTAAGTTCATAACCCTTACACCGACAATGCCTTATAAATGTCGTAATTTATGAGTATTTTTGAATAGATATGTTTATGCAATCCTATTAATCTCTTTCTCTCGTGAACCCATTATTGCCCCACTACTGGGCACGGCTCTTCTCTCAGAATGAGAGAGTTTTCGGCCATAGTCCACCGCGCTGGCCAAGTGCGAATTGGTATCTTATTAATACTTATTATAAATACAAAATCTGTTCGTCCAAATTTACCATAGTCATCCCATAGTTACGAATTTATCGTAGCTAGCTGTTTTCTTGTCAGCATTGTAATATATTTTTAACTAAAACATACTTAAGTAGTAGTTATACGTTTGGATGTCTGTAATTTAGTTACAATTTTAAAGGCTTAAATTGTAACACATATATGTAAGTACGACTGCGGGGTTTGTGTTTTCAAGGCAAAACTGAATGTAAAATTAAAGGGCGCACGTTAAAAGGTCCGTGTAGGCCTAATGGAGATTGCCTTTAACCAAAGACCGACCCTTGCGACGCTTAAAAATAATTAAGAAATAATGATCTGGGGTTTTCACAGTATGCCTTTGTAAACACAGCAGTTCATACGTGACTATTTTAAAAATTATTTTTAACTGGAGACTGTTTTAAAAACTTAACAGAATTTGCAACGAAATATGTTAGAAGTAGTTTATACTACTACTAGAAAAACTTATTCGGCAAAAGGAGGTCTCCCGCCAGGCTAGGTGATCATGCCTGTGGAGCGGCCGTGCTCCAACAGTCGTTGTTCGGAACTTGTATATATGCGGGGTATTGAGAATAGCGTAATAGCGTGTCTCAGAATACTAGTAGCGTCATCTCTTGATGAGTTGCGGGAAGTCGCCACACTTATATATACACATTTTGACACACATGTACGATGATTCCATATTTAAGTACTCCATTTCGGAACTTTTCACGTTTATAAGGTTTAAGTTTAAAAAAAAAATCTTTATATAGATATCATTTAAACCCGTGTGAGTGAGAAGAGATAATAATAAACTAAACTTACCTTTTAGTCGGGTGATAAATAACATTAGTATAATATATTAGGTAGTGGTGTGAAGAATATTATATGTAAAGACATTTAAAAATGAATGAAATGAACAGCGAATACATTTACAAGTGTTGGCAGTTGAAGAAAGTTTGTTGAAAGGCGAAGTCTACGACGTGTCCTTTCTTAAGTATTAAATGAAACTTTCAACCCAACGAAGTTTCTTAAATCAGGAAATGTTTAGTTAATGTAAAGTTAAAAACGTACTACTTATATGAAAAAGCAACAAAGTTGAAACGAAGCTATTTGGGTGACTCAACGACATGGTGTTCCAACATGTAGTTTGCTTTTGTACAAATACATTATATACTTCAGGAAAAAGCCAGTGATATTTAGAAATAACTATCAATGTTAAAAATTACCTATTTTTGTTTTATATTTCTAACCTCAAGAATTAAAAGATTGATTGCCTAAGTTCTGTTTTTAAGCTATTGCATAGCTTTTAGCGGGTTTTGAGCGCGGCGATCGAATTAAGAAATTTCGTAACGAAAAAACCTAACACCCCTCACTCCGCCTACCATGTAGCGCGGCCGAGCGTTCGCTTAACGTGTTTGTATATGGCACGACGTTTTACATTTTATTATTTATATAGTTAAATCAGTAACTTTTATATTACTGCCTTGTATAGTATTTTATAAATCCATTGAAACTTTAGCATGCACAGCGACAGTATGCAAGTCTTGTCGAAGTTTCTAAATCTTTCAGCCAACTTTTGTCGGAGTTTGAAAATTTTGTCCGAGTGTCTCGCCGCGAACTCATTCCACAAGTGACTATTCAATAAGTGACGACCAATTATATCCTGAGTAGCTTCTGTTCCAAGTTTGCTCCACGTGACGCTTCTCAGCAATTTTGGGGACGTGATTAAAAATAAAACTTTCCCTGGAAACACTTTCGACTTTATTCAGTCCGCAAATCGGACCATTGTTAATGTGGCCGGATTTGGGTAAAATTTTGATTTTATAGCTATCGAAAGAAAAGTTATTTATTAAGTTTTACTAATTGAACATCTTGTATTTTTGTGTAACTCATATGTGTAATAGGAACTCCTTCCTACATAAAATACAAGGAACCTTAATTTTTAGTTAATTTAACATATCAGTTAGTTTGTACGTAAGAATCAAATCTTGCGATTGAATTTTAAAACTATAACTGAGCCTGAATTTATCAGTAGTTTTTTTATTAGTTTTTATTATTATTATTAGTTATTAGTAAATTTGATATGTCAGTTTGTACGTAAGAATCAAATCTTGCAATTGGATTTTAAACCTATAACTGAGCCTGAATTTATCATTAGTTTTTTTATTAGTTTTTATTATTATTATTAGTTTTTAGTTAATTTGACATATCAGTTAATTTGTACGTAAGAATCAAATCTTGCAATTGAATTTTAAAACTATAACTGAGCCTGAGTTTATTATGCATTTGCTACGCTTGCCTGCTACGGCTTTAACCACAGCTGACAACTGGGACAACCCATCAATTAATTAAACTGTAAGAGGGGCTTACAGTGTTTCAACGTAACAATATAAGGGTGATCCGAAAACGAATACTTCAATATGCGCGCCATTTATAAATTAGCAACGAGCACCACTTTCGGGCAAATAGACCGTACTACGGTCGTGTCGGTAAACATATTTCAGCCCTAAACCGTTATTAATCCGATGTTAAGTCAATTAGGCGTCGAGTCCCTTATTAGGGGCGGATATAGCTGGATGGGGATATAAGTGCTCCGTGGAGCGTCGGGTCGGAAACTAGGATCGCGGCGCGGTCGCCGGAGGTCTAATGGACCCCGCGAGGCCTAATGCGCGTCGCGGTAATGAGGGGACAAGCGCCCTTCAGATTGCACGGTGAGGGTTGCCGAATTTATCTCCTTGTGCGTACTTACGTGCCACTTATACGATTACATTTGATTGTGTTAGTGCGTGTGTACGTACGCACATACACAAATGAAACGTAAGCGTGTTTGGACGAATGTGACAACGGTCGTTTTTTACTTACGTGTCATTGTCCCATATAATGACCCACGAAATCCTATTACTAAAATCTTCCATGTGCCACCTAGTAGAACTCACCTTTTCAAACATTCCACCCTTCCTAGAATCTCTGCGGAATTTAATCAAGTGTGTGCATCAGCCGACATAGATATCTTTCATGATAAATGTAGTTATTTAAAAAACAAATTGTCTACCTACCTCAATAGTTTTGCTTCCTAAGACTGGACTCTAGAAAATTTATTGTGTAGAGCTAGTTTACTTAGTTTAAATTTTATTAACTTGTGTAACTCATTGCATATTTAATTCTCGTCTTCCTTATTATAAATGTTGTACATGCCTGTAATTGGCTTACATACCAGTGTACTTTATTCTAATACATTATGTGATTTGTAAAATGTTTGTATGTTATGCTGTTGGCATGTCAAATAAATAAAAAATAAAATAAAAATTGTTATTTCTAGTCACCCAACGCAACGGTCGAAATTCGACCGTAATTTAAATTAAAAAACTAAACTTCATATTGTCCAAAGTAGCACGAATATTTCTTAAATTCATATAATATGTAATAATTTTCAAGTCATTTTGAACGTTACGAACGTACTGTACCATGGACACATACAAGACGAATACAGACCCAGACCCAGAACATGTATCTAAACTCATCATTCGGATACCTGTCTGGCCGGCAATCGAACCTGGGACCCATTGCGCGTCAGACCCGTGTAGTAACCGCTCCACCACGCAGGTCGTCAAATTGCAATGTATAAACGGACTTAAACATTTATTGTACGGAGGAAGCAAAAAGAACTTGTATTAAGGGTAGGTACTGTAATTACATAAATAATGTTAGTAATTTAGTAACGGATCAGCATATTATACACATATACATAAATTATGTCGGCATCAGTGATACGTTAATGCATTTGCGGTGGCTGTTTTATTAGGCTAATTTTAGACTTGCCATAAATCCAATTGTAGAGATCGAAATTATTAATAGATTCCATTTCACGCAGCTTTCGCTTATAATAATTCCGTTTATTGTTTTGTTTTGTATGTTTCATGCTATTTACTGATTAGTCCATTGAATAGTAACATTTCGGCATACAACATTTCTTAGGACGCAATTCTTTTTCTAAGTCAAGGGGTGGTTTGTAAAAGCTTAAATTCAAGTGTGTAGGGTGCAAGGGATGTAAGTGGTTTGTATCGTAGATGAAAATTTGTTCCAAATTTGAATTAAAACTATTTTTTCAAATTCATAACCTTGTTTTTAAGTTTTAGCATCAGAAAATAAAATGGACGCAATTTTATTTTTTGTTCATATTTATGTATTTCTTAAATGCTTACTATAAAGGTGATATTAAGACAAAAATACGGGTAAACATCCATTTTCCCCTTATTATTACACCAACAAGACAAAACTTGTCCTTAATTAAAAAATTGACCTTAGGGAACCTATTCTTTAAAGAACAGAAATCCTACCGTACGAAGAATCGATTAATAAAATGATTCAGCACAAATTTCTTCATACAGTCGACAACATGGCGCAACAAGGAAATTGCTACGATATGAAACTTCTATAAATTAACACCTTAGCCTTTTTTAAATCCTTCTTACTCAGAGAAGGATTTAAAAAAGGCACCGTGTATTTCGGTCACCAACTTTCAGAAGAATGAGCTAACCGCACACTTCGTTGGACCAAATTCACTACGTTTTCCTATTAAAAATACATTGACAAGGTTGACCCTTTGAATGTATTTTTAACGGGAAAGCACACTTGAGTTTCTCCCCATGGAAATGTAATTCCATAAACCCAAATTGTACTACAGTGAACGATTGATTGATAAATATTATTCCTTTGTCGACAGGTAAATGCTGACAGCGGTTACGGCTGAGAGGTGAAATTTGTGGCTTTCATGAACAGGATAGCAAAAAATACATCACGGAACCTAATGGAAGAGAATCGGAAAAAAAAGCGGATCGAGCAAAAATATCATTAAACATTTTCAATAAAGGTCGGTTGATGTCATTTCTTTCAGCCATTAATTCGGCTATTGTGAGTGACGGGGGCGATCGGCTACGAATTCAATCAATTGACCCAAACCACGTCCGGATCGGTTTGAAATGTGGGGGTTCAGGGACCCAACGATCATTACTACGAAGATTATTAACGATAGTATTGCGTTTGATGGGTATTTAGATAATTTTAATGGAAATGCCTAGTGTTGTAACTGACGATTATTACCGTCTGAACTCCCTGTTAATGATGAAGGTAAATGTGTTGAATATTGCGCTGGAGACCAATAAATTCGTTTATGTCCTTCCAGAAGCTATTGCGATATTATACTCGAGAACAATATTATCTTCAATGTAGTTATTGTGCGCTAACTTTATACCATAGTATCTGGTGGAGCTTCGTGTAACATAATGTTGACATACATATGTGTTAATATCACTACATGATAATCGATTTTTATGGCGCATTAAAATTGTATTCATCTCCAATTTAATAGTGCCCCCCTTTTGGGAATGGATTTGCCGTTAGCTTTTAGACTACTACGTTCCTATTATTGCTAGCTAAGTTCAACTTAGCAGACTTTACACACCTGTATTAATGTATTATAAGAAACTTTAACAAGTTTATTTATACTTTTTTTTTCCTAACACACGTGGTTGCTTTTCAAAAATCAGATATAATACAATACAATCGGTTTGTTCGGGAAGCCACCTAAAGTAGTACATTGTCCTAGTTTAAAATAGGTTATCATTGCTTACGTTACATTTATATTCTTCCTGTATTTTATTTATTACATGTAATTTTTTATGTATAGTAACTGAACAGTTTACCGAATTCGTTAATGATAAATAATTCTTCTTACTGTATTTCTAGTACTTTTTAATGTAGTCGGATTCTTTGTTTCTTGATCTCGTTATTAGTTTGGTAGGCGTTACATAAAACGTGAAATACTCGTAGATATCAGTCACATTTGTATAATTTGACGCAAACGATAATCCTATTACATCAGTACATATTACCGGGTATAATGTTAGACGCCAAATTACTCGAAGTCGGTCACAAACAGACCATCACTAATAGTGTTGAATCGTGTTATCTCAAACTGTTTGCTAGTAATGTGTTCACTATCGATCCGCCTGATTTAATAGTTTCCGTAAGTTGCGTGATTGCGATGGTAACTTTAACTGTATAAACTATGTCGATAAATTTGATACTTTTAATAATGTCTCTTTGGTTATTAATTCCTCTAATGTTATTATTTCCATTAACAACAATGTGAACGTTACTTGTGTTTTTCCTTTCTTCAACGTAAAGTAATAAATATCAGTGCTTCAGTCTTTAATAATTAATGCGATACATATGAGCTTACCTTATACATGGTAAGCTCATATGTATCGCATTAATTATTAATGATTTAATAAAATGATTTGTTTTGTTATTTACTGGTAACTTATATACATATTTGTGATGGAGCTTTGTTTTATATTAATATTCTGATTTAGCACTGCTAGTCCACATGTTGTTCACTTTAAATTTACATTGCTGTTGTCGCACTTTCAGACAAATAGAATTTAATTTTTGGTAAAACTGTATTATTTAATATTATTATTTCATATGATAACTACATTTTTGTACGTCATTCAATCGATGAATATAGATTAAATAGCTCTCTGTTTATTTGTCCAAGTTTCATAACTCAATGATATGGCAACTTGTATTACCTTACTGAAGACATCGTCAAATATACATTCAATAGTTTGTCAAATCTTACACTATTCACTTCTTACTGTTGTTATCGTATCATGATTTTCGTTGTTACTTTATCATTTATTTTATCACTGGCAATATGACTATGACTATAAATAATACTATGCATTTTATTATCATTTTGATCAATAAACTTGTCAATAAAAATAACCCGAACAATATTTTTAACATCAATAGTCGTCTCTCTGCCAGGTCGTCGGCTCATGGACAGGATGACAGCGGTTATTCCATTACTTTGAAATTCGCTTTTATTACATTTAAATTTAGTTTGATGCGTTCACATGGCTGCATCACGTCGGTCCTGTTATTGTTAATGCCGACGGGATTGATTAAAGGCATAATAGTACTTCCTATTATTTGTTTTTTTACACATTGTAACCTACCTTTACGTGTTTAATAAAATTTTCTTCTCATTTTACTATTTAACGGGCACCCTCGATATACGGTTTTTGAATTCTTTTAGAATTCCTTTTTCTGCTAAACATAAAGCGAATATCGTGAGTACCCATTAAGTATTAAAATGTATCGATTCCGCGAGAATACTAGTCTAAAATCATATATTATTTTCTTCCTATTGTTGCGTAAATGTCTCTTTCAATAAATAGGGTAAGCCTCGTAAATATTCTGCGCCATTGCGTTTTGGAGGTATTATACCTAGACATTTATTATCTTTGATTTTTCGCATCAACCCATTATTGGCCCACTGTAGGGCACGGGTCTTCTCCCAGAATGAGAGAGTTTTGGCCATAGTCCACCGCGCTGGCCAAGTGCGAATTGGTGGAGAATTAACTTTGATACTTAAAAGTATTTTTTTTATATTTCGAACAAATCGTACGTACCAGTTTATTATAGCTTACGTAACATTAAAATTTTACTGAAAGACGAGTATCGGTATTGTCTTAATCAATATTAAATTATATCAATTTTAATAGAGGTAGACAAGTAGACATAAATAGAACTTTTGTTCCACTTTTTGAATCAGTATTTTACGGTGGTTTGTTGTGATAAATCCTTTGTTGTGATAAAATGGGTTATTTCACTTTCTTGCATACCACTCCCATAACTTACAACTACTGTGAGTAAATTACTTTGGTACGCTATAAGAATATTTTCTAATACTCTATAAGCTACAATCATCTGTGCCACTGCGTCACTTGCGGTCTAACGTATCCAGTGATTTTCAACGTGTGCTCATCCAGTTAAATGAGAGCTTCAACAACCTGCTACATTAGAAGCTGTTTAACTACTTTCTTTGAGACACGTGGGAGCTTTATATACTGGACGTCAACAGATGGTATAACAGCATCACGTGGAACGTTGCCATTACCAAGATGCCAACGGTTTTCAATGGGACCGTTGCGGTCAACGCGTTCCACTGCACTGGATTCGCGACTCGCGTTAGTCTGCCCGTTGGATGACCAATAGCGTGTTTATAATAATGGGTTTATAGAATGCTGAAATTAATAATTAATAGGCATATTTTTTATCCTTAACGGAAAATCGATTAAACCAACCAATTTAATGTTGTACATGAGAAACTTAGTCGTATAATTACGACTAATAAAATAAAAAATGTTACGAACAACTTTTAAGTATAGATTAGAAATTAAAAAATGATATTAAAGTATAGTATAAACGAATCAATACGGTGGATAGGCTACACGATGGAAACTTATTATTGCTTTTTAGGAAATTTGCACCGTCAAAATAGTCCTCAATGCATCGCCATGTCAGTATAAGCTCTTCTTGCATCTATCTGACCTGTTATATGACTCCTAAAATTTAGTATACGCATAGTTTGTTCTTCGACAAATTCAACCCTTCTATATTCTCCACATTTTCATCTATTGTACTGATATATTATAGGAAGATAGTTTCATAACGCAATGCAGTCATGTACACAAATGTCGTGAATCGCAGTATGAATAAGGAAAATCCTTTACCGCGATGACATAACATTTTAAGTACCGCTACGTCTAATTCCCTTTCACTACCTTTGAGTGCGATAAGTGCATACATGTAGGAAGCATCTCGTATGATGATCTCTAGACAGGCGTGCGTCACGCTAGTCACGTAGTTTCACCATTAGGTTATATTAACCAAGGTCACGATTCGTCTGCTCACGGAACTATCAAGGTTGCATCTTAAACTAAGCGGTTTATCGGAATTTGACGTAATCGTTGAAGCTTTGCACGTACATCACGTCTTTCTTAAAGTGTCGTTTCACACCTATTTCTAGCTTGAAGCAGCTCTTGTGATTCTTTGGAAAGGTGTGGTTACCTGATCACTTTCCTGTCTGTGATTGACACAAGTTAGAACCCTTGTTACCAGTTACCACTATGTCAATGTATGTCTCCTATGATTTCCTTTGATTCTTGTCCTCTTTGAAATTGTAGAGTTTTATTATTTTGAAAGGACCTAGCAATTATTAATTCTGAAAATTGGTCGGTGAAATAACTTTGAGAACCTCCTTGTAGACGGAGTTATCTGCAGGTGCGGATTGTAATTGCGTCATGAACTTGTCAGTGGTTAAGTCAATCGCTTAATTGCCCATGCTTTTAAAAATTTTATTGATTGGTGCTATTTCCCGTTCGGATAAGCCATGTTTGATATTGAGGTTAATTTAATACTTAAATTTGACTAATATTAGTGTCAGACGTAAAACATGAAGCGTAATGTTAAACATATACAAAGTTAAGTAACAACGGCCATGGTGTTGGGTGGTTTGACAACAGGGGTCTTTATTTCATTGGCGATTATGTGCTTTGAATTGTAATTTAAGTGTTTGATTTACTAACATTGCATTACAGTCATCAAACCTTGCTTGACGAAAGCCTTTTATCTTTTTGTTTGTCTGAGGGAGGTTTTAAAATACCGACACAACTGCCGTTAATTTATAAGTGCCTATGCTAATATGATTTTTTAATAAAGCCTTATGAAGTATTCTTCAAATCAAGGTTATGCAGAAAGATTCGAGGCGAATTCAAAGAATGTCCTGTTTCCGCAGTATGAATTGAACACTTAAATCCTACCAGTACATCAAAGAGTTCATAAAACGTACTGCAATTTCTATCGTTAACTGAAATATTTTTGCGCCAATATTTTACGCAGTCTATGGCTGATCGGTCCCCGAGGTGCCATATTTTAACCGCTGAAGAGCAGTATTACCGATTACCAATAAATAAATAGTAACAGTAATAAATAATAGTAATAGTAATAAATAAATAGTAACCAATAAATAGTCCACCAATTCGCACTTGGCCAGCGCGGTGGACTATGGCCTAAACTCTCTCATTCTGGGAGAAGACCCGTGCCCAGCAGTGGGCCAATAATGGGTTGATGCACATTTATTTTCATTTGCCATAGTAGATATATTTGGGAAGCTATAACTTTTGTACTTATTAGATGGTAGATAATAAACGCTTTGTACACTAATAGCCTCATTCTTGCATTTGCTCCTGCGTTGTGGTTACCATGGACACACACAAAAACAAATAAACACACCCAGACCGAGAACATAAATCTCCATTCATCATTCGGATATCTGTCTGGTGGGGAATCGAACCCGAAATCCACTGCGTTTCAGATGGTCACCAGTCAGGAACAAATGTCATGTCGCTTACTGATTTTAAACTCGATTGATTATTGAAAGTGAACCATGTGGTGGCATACCGTCGTAAAGACTAGACGGAGCGGTGGGCCCAGCCGCCCATCTGGGAGAAGCCTGATAAGGCAACGCGCTCAGAGGATTCCGGTTGCGGTCTTTCCGAGTTCCCGGAGTCCTCTTTATGGCGCCGACGACGGCCACCCCGGGGGTTAGTGCGGTAAAAATCCCACATAACCCTGCTTCGCTCCCACGGCGTCGGGTACCTTTTGAACGTTTCCCCCTCGAGAACAAGAAAAAAAGGCATATATTTTGGTCTTAGTCCCTAAATAAATAAATGACAATATATATTATGCAAATCGCTTTGAAAAATCAGGGGAGGAACGGCTTTGGTAATATATGAATCTTTGGAGGCCGGAATTTATGTACGCTTTACGTTAACATAAAAATATACAGACATATTTCATCTCATGACATCAACACTATCAATCACAGGTTCACTCGTAACTGAACGCTAACCAACTTTTACGGAGACCGCCATTAGACGCTAGATCTATTTACGTTCTTCTGCGTTTTATTACTGAGTAGGTACTTACTATTTTGTAGGTTCTGTGGATTATACTCTATTTACTTATATTTTGCATATATTAAAATTTCCTTTAGTATTATGGTAACAGTAAGATTTATTATATGACTTATTTTTTGACGTTACTCGTAATAAAACTTTTGTATGAAATGTTGAATCGACTTCATCTGTCAGCCTTTTTATATAGAATGGGTTAGGTTATGTTGGAACTTAAAAGAAAACATAAAACTTAGCGACTAGGGCGCTGTAGCGCCCTGTGAGCGGGTGCGCTCAGTTAATAAGAATTGTAAAAATATTTTAAGTTATGGCTTAAAAAAGTAAAAAATAATTTAAATATATGTTGGTTTAGAGCATACAAAGTAGTTACTTAGTACATAGTTCCGAAGTCGGCGCTCACCATATTTCGCTGGATCACGACGAAACTACATGTGTCGTATATGAGCGCCGAGATATAGGTCTTTGAAATGGCGTAAATATTTTTCATTCTGAGAAAAGACTCGAGCCCAGCAATAGTCAATTAATGGGTTGACGTCGAAGGACTATGGCCAAAAACCCCCTTGCATTGAGAGGAGAACCATGCCCAGCCTCGGACAATAACTGGTTGACAACGATCACAATCTACAACAAAACACAATCTAGGTTCAAGCCTACAATAAAATAGTCACAAAGATTCGTTATAGGTCAAAGTCGTGTTTTAGTACAGAACTTGAACGATGCCTAGTATTACCTAATTGAGTGTTAAGTGAGGACCTTTAAACTTATTAACTTGCGTGCTAATGTTAATGGCCCGGCAACGCTTTTAGTGTTTTGAGCGGATTACATTAATTAAACATTATTGTTAAATTTCTGGGTAAGTAAATTATTTTAACCGACTTTCGAAAAGGAATATGTTTTACAAACATTTCAATTATGATTATTTTGCACATTGATATGATGTAGACGTCGTTTATTTAGAGATTTTCTCTTTGCAACAAGGACGTTCTATTTGTTTAAATAGATGAAGAGTTTACATTTTGTGGATTTTTTATACAAAATGAAGGATCAAACGAGCATGCACTCTCACTCGATCGTCTTCCGTGTTACTTGCAGATTCACCAACGTACTCATGACTGTATGATTTTTTTATATTTTCTCTGATAGCAGGCGCCTATGTTAATACATATAGAGCCTATTTCACTCTGACAACTAATCTACGTCTGTGATATACTATATGTTACTTATGTTAATTATGATTATGTTAATTATGATTATTATGCACATTAATATGACGTAGACGAAGTTTATTTAGAGATTTGCTCTCTGTATCAAGAGGGACATTCGTTTTATTTCTTTAAATAGATGAGGATTTTACATTTTGTGAATTTTTTTTATCAAAAAAGGATTTTGGATAAACGAGCATGCAGTCCCACTCGACGGTCTTCCGTGTTACTTAGGGGAGATTTCACCAACGTTCTCATGACCGTTGATTATGACCATTGAATGGTATGATTTTTTATATTGTTTTCTCTGATAGCAGGCGCCTATTTTAATACATATAGTGCCTATTTCACTCTGACATCTAATCTACGTCTGTGATATATCATATGTTACAATCCACCAAGCCGTTTGGGCTGTAGCGCGAACCAAACAAATCAACATAGATACATACATACAAACAAACATTCACGAAATAAATTCCTCACCTTCCGACGCAGTCGAGTAACAATGAATGAGAAAGTTAAAGACGATTCTAAAATAAACATAAAAGTCCAGTCATCCCGACGTTCCTGCTAGGATAATAATCAATTTTGACGCCGATTTTATAAAGTTTGAAATCTTGGTTTCTTAAAGCAGCGGAACAGTCATATTGAATGAAATCACCGCAAAGTGTCCACAGACATAACAGTCGGACTGTCGGTTAGTGGCGCGAACGGAGTTTATAGCGGCACTCCTGGAATTTATACTGGATCGCCGTTTCATATTTGACTCTCTAGATTTTTGTAAACTTGAAATTTAGATTTTTGTATGGATTAAAATTTAAGTAGATATTTTTACGGAAATAACCCGACTGCTTAAAGTAATAAATTTTCAGTCAGCTATAGCGTCTTTTAATAATTTACCAAATTAAACATAGTAAATGGTATATTTACAGGTTTTAATTTGATATCAACATTGTTATTACTTATTATAATAAAAATCTCTGATCACAGGCGCTATATTTGAAAGTTATGTAGCCCATGTCTCTCTGCAAACTAAATCGATTTCAATGATATGCCATATGCTACAAACATACATACGCTCGAAAACCATTACCCTCCCTAATGTTAAAGATCATTCTTACATAATATTGTGGCGACCTCTCGCAACTCATCAAGAGATGGCGCTACTAGTATTCTGAAACACGCCATCGAAGTATCCTCATGTATAAAAGTTCAAAACAACGCCTGGCGGAGCACGGCCGCTAATAATCAGTCGGATAATAATCAGCTATGACGCCGCGTTTATGATATTTGAAATCTTGGTTTCCTAAAGCAGCGCGACTGTCATATTGAATGAAATCACCGCAAAATGTCCACAGACATAACAGTCGGACTGTCGGTTAGTGGCGCGAACGGAATTTATAGCGGCACTCCTGGAATTTATACTGGATCGCCGTTTCATATTTTAAACTCTAACTATAGATTTTTGTATGGATCTAAATTTAAAAATAAATTATTTGATTTCCGATATCTGAGAAGATAACAATTTAAATCCCAGCGTACTAGTAGCTGCAATACCTTCGTCTGCAGTGGAGATTACGTGACCGAAGCATTAGGAGCTTAATCACGTCACATAAGTTAAGTCACGTGACCGCCAAAACTTTCATACTTTAACATACATTTAAGCGTTCATCTTATTCGTAATTAATAATAACAATAATAATACAAATCGGACAAATTAAATTTACTCCATGAAGGTATATTGTATGTTCATTTATTTTAATGGATTTATTTATTGTTAGAAATAGTTGGAATTATTTTTAGAAATAATCATGTTAGCTTAAAAATTACTCTTTAAACTGTTATTACAAGGTTAAAGTCGCTTACAGTTTGTTAATTACTATATATCGTATATGTAATTCTATTGAAATGGAGTATAAGTCTGACTTCCCAAATTGAGTTTTAATACCAATATTGTTTTAAAAATGGAGATTCTTTCGATAAATATTCATTTACCCAACACGAAGATCTTTCATTCGATTCTTTTTTCTAAGAATCATGATAGAAGAACTCAATTTTGCCAACAAACTGACTTATACTCGTTTTAATAAGGCGCACAGATATTATCCTACCGCGCAGTTTGCGTAATTGATGATATGGTCATATTATTTACATGCAAATAGATTCGCATTCGAGTTAATTGGATAACTTGTTTTTGCAATATATTTTTTGCCTATAAAACGCCGGCGATGGGTATGCCATTCGGGCGTCGTAAAATATTTACAGCAACCTGTAATACATGTCGATGACCGTAGGCCATATGTCTAATAATAGCTGACGATTAACGAGCTATATAATGTTACAACACTCGCCTGCATACATTTTGTTTGTTTAGATCCAAACATCTTGTAATATTACTTCAGAGTTGGTAGAAACCTTCGTAGTTTGAATAAGGAGACTACACACATAACTTTACAAGAAATAGTGATGCCCTGTTAAGGCGTCGCAAAGCTAGAGGAAATAATAAATTTTAAAAGTAATTCAAATACATTAACAATATAATAAAATTGATCAGTTGGTATTATAATTATGTATTGCTATTAGGTACCTACCTTAATAGTTATGATATAAATCTATATATTAATACGTGAAGCAAAAACTTGTGATTCGTTTTTAAGATACTTGTCGGAGACGGAGGAGTATGAAATTACGCACGGTTATAGTTGATATCTATATCTATTTCTTCTATAGTTGATATCTATATCTAACTTCTCTAGAGGGATTACTCAATGCTAATAGTTTTTACAAATAATGCATAAAACATACATAAAATCAACTAAAACACATTACACACACTGCCTTGCATTTGACACATAATATAATAGACGAATTAGAAAATTCAATGTCTTACTATGAAAACACAACAATATGTCAGATGTCTTTGTCAAAATACCCGCTATTGCTTTTAAATGCGGCTTAGCTAATTATACCTTTTTTTACCTTTAACGGGTCCTTCAAAATAACTTGAAAATTATTACAATTTATTTGAATTTAAGAAATATTCGTGCTACTTTGGACAATATGAAATTTAGCTTTTTAATTTAAATTACGGTCGAATTTTGATCGTTGCTACAGGTGACTAGTAAAATTTGATACTTATACATCAAATATTAAAATGTTATCATTGTAACATGTCACCCCAGTGTAACCGATTCCGTTATAAAATCGTAATGCGAATGGTAAGAAAATATACTGAACAGGCAATAGATTTTTCTATAAGATTGAAGTAGTTAACAATCACGCAGTCCACCTGATGGTAGGTGATGCTTCTCATGGACATCTAAAAAGTTTTTCATATAAAACTGGGCCTCTATCTGAAATCAAGTCGTCTCATTTGAAAGATAGCCGGCAAACGCACTTCCATCGAAACGTAAGAAGTACTACATAGTTCTGTTTGTGGCATTGGTAATTTTGAAGGTGGTAGGACGAACTATGCTGTTCGACCGGGGAAGTACCACCGCCACACCTATTTCTAGTGGAAGCATTTGTTGCGTTTCGATGGAAGGGTGTGGTTGCCGGCACACTTTTATATGAGGCGACCATCATAGTCCTCGGGAGTAGCAACGCATCTGTGATTGACGTCAGATGGAATCCATGTTCTGTATGAAGTTTACAGATGTCTATGGGCGGCAGTGGCCACTTACCATCAGGTGGACTGCATGCTCGTTTGCTACTTCAGTGAGATAAAAAAAATCCCCTTGCCTAACCTTACTCTTTCCACCATCCTTGCAGCTCACATCGAATGATTTGTAATTATAGCTATTTCATTCGTGTTGTTGATGCACCGAGCTCAATTAAGTCATTGTCCGCGCACGTCGACTCGCAACTACTCGCTGTGGCGTCCCTGCGGTCTCATTAAACGGCCGACTGGCCGTGTTAAGGTCGATTGTGTGTTTTGCGTTTGCGTGCGTGAATTGTGTGTAGTGCGCCTTATTTTTGCGGACAATTCGACGCGAAACATGTGTACGGGTTTGGCGCGATACATTAATTTTATTATCGATATGATTTTTTCAGGAATATTTATTGGATTCAGATTTCTTAATGGTAGAGTGTATACAACTATAGTTAACGGAAAATTTATAACTTAGTAATCCAGATTTTTTTAATAGTCTATAACTATCTCTCGTGGCTCCACCCCCTAAGGTCTTCTTACACACATAAAACAGTACCCTATGTGTATCCAGGTCATAAATTTATGTCTCATAGAAATAGGTGTGGCGTTACTACTGTCCACTGGAACCACATACTTTCCACCACCTTTACAACTCACGTCAAATAACTTGTAATTATAGTTGTATTATTCGCGTTGTTGATGCACCGAGCTCAATTAAGTCATTGTCCGCGCACGTCGACTCGCAACGACTCGCTGTGGCGTCCCTGCGGTCTCATTAAACGGCCGACTGGCCGTGTTAAGGTCGATTGTGTGTTTTGCGTTTGCATGCGTGAATTGTGTGCAGTGTGCCTTATTTTTGCGGACAATTCGACGCGAAACATGTGTAGCGGTTTGGTGCGCTACATTTATTTATCGATATAAAATGTTAATGATTATCTTTCGAAACTTGCTTGAAAATGGTACTATTTAAATTTTCTGCATCCAAAGCATCCAATTAATCAATCCATTCAAGTATGAATAATTGCCAGCTTTCTAGGAAATCATCCAAGGGACAGTAAATTAGACGCAGCTTTTATATTTTCATTCGGGAAATTCTTTATTTTTGGCATAGTTTTTTATATCCATATAATTGTAAAGTAAATATTTAATATTTTCAAATGCGATGCGATGCGATGCGACTTGTAAATCGCATTTTTTTTTTATTTTTGTATCCACTTTTTCTTGCGTCTTCGCTCCCTAGAGTTTTGTTTCAAGCGACAAATAATTTCGTATGTGATAATATATATCATGAACATTTCAAATTTCATTCAAATTCCGCAGCTCGATTTTTGCATGAATGAATAAAAAAACCATTATTTTTTTTTTCCTCATAAATTTTCTTTCCTCATAAATAAAGCTCTATCATATTTTAGACCAATATATAATTATAATTTTGCATGTTGTATGGATAGCTTCCGAGCACTACTACAACAATTTCTAGCGTTAATCTATAAAACAAAACCGGCAAAGTGCAAGTCACACTGGCGCACGAAGGGTTCCGTACATTATCTATAAAATACGGCAACAAAATGACTTTTGTTGCATGGGCGCATTTTATTCCGTTTTTGTGAACATTTCACTGTCTTAATGTCACGGTTTATGAGATACAGCTTGGTGACAGACAGATGGACAGACGAACAGCGGAGTCTTAGTAAAAGGGTTCCGTTTTTATCCCGTACGTACGGAACTCTAAAAAAGAACTCCAAACGCTAACGAACGAATAAAATTACGTTTACGAATATGACGACCGTTTCAAAGCAATTTATTACATACGATTAACTGTATGTACGTCCTTTGACGTGCCTATTTACCTAATTATAAATGCTTTGTTTCGATACCGACGTATTTGTACATCGCAGTGACATCAAAGAGATGAAACATAGTTCGTGTAATGCTATTTGTTCAAGCCTCCCGATAACAATATGCCAATTAATGGCGTTTTCGTTCGCGATCGTTCCTCTACCCCATTTGATGGGGAAAGGGTGAATTAATTATACCAATTTCACTGATAAATCGATGATACGTGGTCGTAATGTACGCTTTGTGCTCAGCAATTTTGTGTTTAATTTAATTCAATATTTCTTTCTTATCACAGAAAGTCCATGGGATAATACTATCTTATAACATATATAGATTTTTTTTTATCTGATTGAAGTAGCAAACGAGCATACAGTCCACCTGATGTTAAGTCACTGCCGCCCATGGACATCGGTGAGCAAATTCAAATAGAACATGGGTTCTACCTGAAGTCAATCATAGATGCGTTGCTACTCCCGAGGACTATGATAGTCGCCTCATATAAAAGTGTGCCGGCAACCAAACCCTTCCATCCAAACGCAAAAAATGCTTTATGTTGGAAATAGGTGTGGTGTGGTGGTACTTCCCCGATCGAACTACGCTGGTTCTACCACCTTATAAATTTATAGAATGTATATTTCAATTGGTTTATTATCTCGTTGTGTGCGTTTTATCTGTGTGTGTGCATATATACATGTCCTCCACCATCAGGAGGACTGCATGCTCGTTTGCTACATATTATAAAAAAGTAAGTACAAAAGCAAGCAAAATGTGTTAGCGTATACCAACAAGGATAAAACTCATATTTTGTTTCTGTTTTACTATATTCAATGCTCGTGTATTTACCTGAATTAATTGAAGCGTGTAAAACATCTATGGTTACGCTTAACGTCCTCAATTGTTGTAACTAGTCGACCGTTGATTGCAACGCACATGAGAATTCGTATTGTGTTACCAATAACTGAACTGAAAACCAAGAACTTCGCATATATTTTCATATAAATATAATACATCTTCAATAAGGAACTACATACAGAACACGCATTGTCCCACTGTTTCAGTTTAGAGCATAGTCCACCGCGCTGGCTAAGTGCGAATTGGTGGACTTCACACACCTTTGAGATCTTTTTTTTTAAAGAACTCTTGGGTGTGTAGGTTTTCTCACGATGGTTTCCTTCACCGAAAAGCAGTGATAATTAATTTCTAATAGGCTCATAATTTTTGAAAAATCAGTGGTGGCTGGGTTTGAACCTCGGACCCCCTGATCTAGAGGGCAAGTTTCAACCTTTAGGCTATCGCTGCTCATAGAGATAAGATATAGTTATATTTAATGTCGGGAAGAAGGGTTGAAACTTAATATAATAACACTTATTAATGGAATTATTAATACTTTACGTTACTGACAATTATGAACTCATGATGCTAGCAACGTCAGATGTCCATGTCAAAAAACGCGTTATTGCATTTAAGTGCAGGTGGGTCAATTAACCTCATTTTCAATATAATGGACGATTTTCAAACTCGAACATTGACGTACAAGCGAAAATTATATGTATAATTTCTGTAGTAAATAAAATTGTTTTGCTGTTACATATTCGAAATAGTATCTTAAGAAAAATATAACGACTAGCTTATTTCCGCGGATCCGCATGCTTCTGAAATGAAAGGAAAGAAATAAAATGTCTTTATTTTGCATAGGCCTACGGGAGCACTTACAAATTTGTCAGTTACATATATTTTTTTTTTACACTACCACCGGATTAGAACACGACCTTAACTGAGAAGATTCGGCAAGAAACTCAGTAGGTTTGTCTTTTTTCTTTCTATATCCTTTTTTTCGCTCTCTTGTTTTAACATTGGTAATAAAAGTTAGCTCCAGTATCTTGCCTTATATTTGACTGAACAAAAAGAAAGCATAGTTTTCATCGCGGGCTTTGAGCGCGGTGACTAAATCAAGAAGTTCCGTAATGAAAAGATTTAACACCTCCCACTCCGCCTACTATGTAGCGCGGCCGAGTGTTCGCTTAACGTGTATGTATATGGTGCGACAGTACGAAGCTCGCACGGATCAAGACGAGCTGCTCGGAAATCGGATAAATATGTAAGCAGCTGTTTGTGAGAAAGTATATGGTATCAAAGAAAAAAACTTGAATTAATATCACAGAAAAACATCGTCAACCCATTATTGTCCCACTACTGGGCACGGGTCTTCTCTCAGAATGAGAGAGTTTAGGCCATGGTCCACCGCGCTGGCCAAGTGCGAATTGGTGGACCAGAAAAAAAAAAAAAAACTACATAAATAAATAATTATAGGTAATTGCATAAGTTGATAAAAAATGCTATGCAATAGCTTTATCGCGGCAATCCGCTAGTGCCGCACGTTTTCAACAAACGAACATGTCTACCAAAACATTTTTATATAATATATATTTTTTAATAGATCAATAGCTAAAGTATCCTATGTTTTTTCTAATACCTCTAAGAATATGTGTACAAAGTTTCATGAAAACCGGTTTAGCAGTTTGGCGTGAAAACGTATCAACCAAACTTACATTTATATATTGTAGGGATTTATAAGTAATGAGAACTATTAATGCTGGACTTCAGTGAATATCCCGTTTAGTTTTACGTTTTAGTGTAATTACGGTGTAGTTTCGCACAATGCGACGGCCAACTAGTTTATTTGTTGTCTCAGTTGATTATACCAAGGGCGTTCGTTAACTCTCGTGCCATCCGCTACGAAATGATAAATGGCTCGTTGATATTTTATGTATGCAGAATAATATGAATATGCGTATGAGTTGAATGATTGTGCTCGTGTTTTAGGGGTTGTTCTTCTTTTAGCGGTGTGGCGAAAAAGATAATTGTGCCTTTAAGTGATTTTTATAAGATTGAAGTAGCAAACGAGCATGCAGTCCACCTAATGGTAAGTGGTCACTGCCGCTCATGGGCATCTGTGAGCATCTTCATACAGAACATGGGTTCCATCTGATCGCTACTCCCGATCGGTTCGCTAATTCCGAGGACTTGGTCGCCTCATATAAAAGTGTGCCCAATATTAGTCGCTGTTAGTTATCTTTGCCGTGACCACAGCCCATCCAATAGATTTAAAATATCGCCAGTAAATAAATTAATTTCATATAACGAGCACCCGTTACAAATTAAAACATAGCCTTTCTGCGAAAATTGACACATTGATATAACAAATAAATTGTTAAAGGTGTTGGAACTTCTCTCTTTGCCTATTAACATTAGTGTTAAAGTGCAGTGTTTAAGTGGGAAGGGAATGTTAAAGGAGATTATTTTACACCAGGCGTTTTAATTTTAACTCCAGTGGTAGACGCATCTACTTATTCATCTATCTTGTCCATAAATTCTTGAAGGCGACTTCAAGTCGGATTTAGTTTTCAGTAATAGTAAAACATCTAGGATAAATACCGTGTTTTAATACGGTCATGTGCGGCACTGGCCATTTCAAATTAAGTGGGTTGCATGCTCCTTGTAATAAAGGTAAAACAGATTCAATGGTGGCGCCATCGTAGCCAACTCGTAGCGAACTCTACGACAATCGTCTGAAAATACAACAAAAGAAAAATATAAACCCAGTCGACAAGCTCTTTATACACCGAAACAAAACAATATAAAACGCCCCACTTAACCGTAAGTACCCAGTAATATCCCCAACATTTCGTGCACAGTTGAAAAACACAAACGACGCGTATGGTGAAGGAAAAAATTTAATTCAAAAGATTTATAACGCTTAACACGCCAAACGAAGCGCTGAGGCGGCATTTTAAAATGTCGTCTTATAAAATATTTCCTTAGCTACATTAAGGCGAAAGTATTATACGTTAAGAACACATATTACGGCACGCGCTCGGCCGGTCGCACACGAGCGATTTTGCGAATAGGTTGTGCGACTGTGCGACATTGTGATTAAGTAAAATAATAAGTATGGCGTAAAATACTTTATGGAACAAACCTTTGGTTTAAAAATACTAGTACATTTTACTGTAAATTTCAGCGTGGTAAAAAATAAGAAGTTCTTTAAACTTCGTGGATTAGAGTAATTACTTATTTTTTTTTGTATTTAAAATGTCCTTTACTGTTGCATACATAAAGTAATGGATTACTTTACTTTATGTATGCCTACATTACTTAGTCTTTCACATTAACACTTAAGTATTTTTCTCAAAATATTCAGGTCGCGCATTTTACCTACAACGGTTTTAGATCCCTTTGTGTTTTTACCACGTCTCTTGCGACGTCTTTTTCTGCCTAATAACATCAATCGTAAGCCGGATAGGCTTACGATTGATAATTGATCTTTACATAGCTTTCGAGACACTACAATATCAGTGATTTTATTTGTAATATATCTAATCACCCTTTCCTCGAATTTCATCACTCAGTCGCTCAAGTGTACAAGCCCTATTTATTACCTTTAACAGCGGGCGTAGCGACGTTTTTGTTTCAGTTGCATTTCCTCGGTATGACGTCGCACAAATGAAAGGTAGTGGAGTGAAGGAAGCAATTTAAGTCACCCTTGGTTGCTCGTGGCTCCCGCGAGAGGGCGCTTTGATGGGAATTCATTAAATGCCGTAAGCTTGAAATAAATGAAGACCGATATGTGTAGGTGTATGAATGTGTGTTAGCTTTGCAATACTTTTATGTAACATTTTCAAGCCACAAATATACCGTATATTTATTGAAGAGTGTAAGGTATTTTTGCTACATTTTCTGAAAGTGATCCTTCGTGATGAACGCTTTGATGTGTGATGGTGTAATCATTTTGGTGTTTAGTAGGTTTATTTCATTACCGAAAAATAATCTAAGTCAGATGTTTCGATATTTAGGATATACAAAATATCGTCACATCGTCAACTCTTTACTATCTCCCTGCTTGACATATATCTCCTGAGCGATTCTCAGGACATCTATGCCAAGCAGGGAGATAGTATACCAAACAGAGAGAAACTCCGATGAGTTTGGGACAAAATAATTGGGAAGTTTACAAGCAAACTTCATATATCTTTAATTTTTCACATAACTTTCACGCGTCTTTACTTTTTATTTTCGTTTATATTTGAACCACATCACAATTTCTTGTAACATAACATCGGAAATTTAAAGGCACGTTAATGGGATCTGAAGCACGAATCTTTAACGTGAAAGGTATCTGAATGAAAAACTACTAAATTGAACCACTTGAATATTATTGCTTATTACTTGATACATACATGCGGTATCCTGAACGATTTTTCAAATCAGGAATTCAGATTATCAGTCCTGAGTGTCTTAATTCTCAATCGCTTGATAAGATCGAACATTAATTTATAACGGAACGTGATTTATTTTTTGTTTGGAAAACAAACGAAAGACACACATGGCTTCTTGTCAATGGTTTTATATGACATAAGGTGGAAATTCAAGCAAATATTAAGCAAATATGTAAGTATAGGTGGGCATACACGTTACGACGGTCGCACGGACTGTCGCACGAACTACGGTCGAATGCGACAAGTTCGATCGTGAATAGCTTGGTCCTAAGGCGGACTGTACGACAAAGGTCATGTCGTAGGTCCGTTGAAGTATTCAACTTGAACTGTCGTTGCGACAGTCTGTTCGATAGTCCGTGCGACCGTTGTAACGTGAATGCTCACTTATACTTAGATATTTGCTTCGATTTTGGAAATAGAATCAGGGAACCCGATCAGGAAACCGTGCGTATGCCGCTCTTTGGAAGATTATCCTCAAATCCTAATACCGGGGACTAAACCGCTTTTCTTTTACAGCAGTTACGGCATTATCCAACTGGAAGTTGCAACATTATCACACAATACATTTTTGTACACGACACTAGAGCACTTGATGCAATTTTCCACTGCGTTGAACTTACGAAATCACTTTTCTCATGGTACGCCCCGGCTGGTATTTACGTTAACCGTTATATATTGTTATACCTAATAATATATCGTTGTGTATTCTGTTCTATGAGAAAACGTGACGACTTTTTATTAGGGTTCAATAAACTGGAATTATATTCTGTACTTGTTAGGTGGGGCCCTATTGCTAAGCCTTCGCTGTCCATCTTTCCGTCTGTCTGTCTCGTCAACCCATTATTGTCCCACTGCTGGGCACGGGTCTTCTCTCAGAATGAGAGAGTATAGGCCATAGTCCACCGCGCTGGCCAAGTGCGAATTGGTGGACTTCACACACCTCCGAGAACCATTTTTTTTTTTTAAAACTCTCGGGTGTGTAGGTTCCCTCACGATGTTTTCCTTCATCGAAAAGCAGTGATAATTCATTTCTAATACGCACATGAGTCAGTGGTGCGTGCCTGGGTTTGAACCTCGGACCTCCCGATCGAGAGGGCAAGTTACAACCATTAGGCTATCACTGCTCTGTCTGTCTGTCACCAGGCTGTATCTCCTGAACCGTGATAGCCAGACAGTTGAAAATTGCACAGATGACGTATTTCTGTTGCCGCTATAACATTAAATAACTAAACAACGTTTTTAAAGATAAGGATATGGAACCCTTCGTGCGCCAGTCCAACTCTCACTTGACCAGCTTTTTCATATTCATTTTCAATTATTAATCCGACAGGGATATTAATATTTTATATTTTGGGAATTTCGTGGAAACCTTTCAGTTATGTATATTTATTTTCATCGCGCAAACAACCTAGCTATTAGTTAACAAATACCATGTTTTTTGTAAATGGTAGGCGCTTCACATTTCAGTTCTGTTTATTTTTTTACGTTACACAAAGCTTTTCCAGGACTTTGTTTAGCTTTTGTTGAGAGAGAAATTCATGTATTTGCTTATTTTTTGGATTTGTTAGGATCACGAGCCGCGTTGCTTTCGATGATATCGAATACGCTTGGTTCCAGCTTTGAACCAATTTCTTTTTCAAAGACTTGGTTGGTGATAAACAATAAAATAATTTTATAACAATGGAGCACGTACAACTTTTAACTTATAAATAAACCTTTTGATTTTCTTCGTATTGTTCGGTAATTTGAATTAGAAGAAAGGACGGTAAGGGCGCAGATTGACAGAAGCAACAGTTAGATGGGTTTTTATTTTTAAATTAAATAAAAGAAGTATTTTTATTAAAAGACGTACAACTTTTCGTGATTGGCCTAAAGAAGGATTATTGTCAACCCATTATTGTAGCACTACTAGGCACGGGTCTTTACTTAGAATGAGAGAGTTTTAGGCCATAGTCCAGCGCGCTGGCCAAGTGCGAATTGGTGGACTTCACACACCTCCGAGAACTTTTTTTTTAAAGAACTCTCGGGTGTGTAGGTTTCGGTGAAGGAAAATAGCAGTATCACTGCTATTTTCCTTCACCGAAACCTACACATTACATTAATTTCTAATACGCATATAAATCAGTGGTGCGTGCCTGGGTTTGAACCTCGAACGTCCCGATTGAGAGGGCAAATTTCAACCATTAGACTATCACTGCTCTCAAGCATTTATTCCTGCCTATGGTGTAGCTGCTTAATTCTCGTTAGGAAGGTGTCAGATTTACTGCAATAGATTTATTGTCTATTCACTGGGCACGCCTTATCGCCGACGTTATAGCACGACTTTCGCACTTCCCTGTGGTTATCGCAGGAGGCTAAGGATACAAATTAAGAATAAGGACTAAGGACCAAATTCACAGAGATAGGTAGCAGCATTTTCCAGTTAACATCAACACCTACTGTCGTCGCCAATACCAGGCGCGATGACGACTGTCGAAAACAACCTAAGGTAAGTTTAATATTATCTGAGATTGATTCTAAGTATCCTTAGAGGGCAGACGGCCTTATCAGTAAGTAATCTTCATGCTAATTTGTTAATTCCATGTAGAAAAATCAAACAAATTTCAGCCATACACCATAGAACGGCAAATATTGCTGCACTAGGATTTTCTCCTGTGTCGTGGGTACCATGGACACACACACAAGACAAATACACAAACATCCAGACCCAGAACATGAATCTAAACTCATTCAGATACCTGTCTGGCCGGGAATCGAACCCGGAACCCCTTGCGCTTCAGACCGGTATGGTAACCGCTGCGCCACGCGGGTCGTCGTGTTTAAAGTAATTCCGTATGTATGTTCACTGTAACATTGAGAGGTATATCCCAATAAATCAATACGATTAAAATGACACAATCTTTATAGGCAGCAGAACTTATAAGCTATAAGCAAGAACATCTATTGAAGTGTGATAATTAATTGATAGCCGATCGAACGTTGCGTGTTCCGAAGTCGTTCGTTATGCGGTGATTAGGATTTTCTTACTAGCATTGTGCCATTAGCGCCACGTTTTTCATTAGCCAGTTTGAAAATATACCCACTAGCTTGGTCCCGTGGCGGCGGTCGCTTCGGTCACGTTTAGCAATAACGCTTTATATAATAATAAGTTTAAATCATTTATTTAGATCAAGCTTACTTGTAAATCATCTTTATATTAATAAGTGAAGCAAAAAAATGTGATCCGTTTTTAAGATACTTGCCGCGGATGGAGGTGGATGAAATTATGCACGGTAACAGTTGATTTAGAAAAGGATTACCAAATGCGAGCCCAGCGTGCCACACACGGTCGAACGCCTTCTCTATATCGCGAAAAACGCCGAACGTGTGACGCCCGTAATTGAACTCGGATGCATGATGATGGAGAACTCGGATCAGCTGTAGTGTTGTTGAGTGGCCGGTGCGGAAGCCGAACTGCTCCTCCCTTATATTAATGAAGGGACGCAGTCGTTTCAACGTTAACTTCTCAAACAGCTTTGCTGTGGTGTGATAGTAACGTTATGGGGCGGTAGTTGCCCGGGAGACGGCGGTCTTACCCCGGTTTCGGGAGCACCTTCCCTAACTTCCAGATGGTCGGGTAGTGGCCCGTGCGCAGGATACCGTTAAAGAGCCTGGTCATTGCGACCACACAGACGCGTGGCTACTACCGATGGTCGCTTCTTATGAAAAGTCAGTCGGCACCACCATTCTCGCTAAAGTAGATATTAATTTACGTTTAATTATGTGAATACTATCTGAGGCTAAATACATAATGTTCCAGACAAAAACAAATTTCCCGGAAAACTTTGTTACGTTGTTAAGCTGTCACAAACATCCACTTTATATTTTTCATGAATAAAAATCATTTCGTTTCTCTACCGCTTTAGTTTGTAAAATTCAAAATGAAAAATGTATGCCGAAAGTCTATATCTAAAACACATATTTTTTAAAAAGGTTCCACATTAAAAAGATACAGTTGTAATAGGCACTATTGCGTAAAATCCGTAGGCTGTACGTACGGGTGTATGTGCATAAAAATAGGTTAGGCAACGTATTTTTATAAGGTGGCAGAACTATGTTTCGACCGGTACCAACGCCACACATATTTCTAACGTGAAGCAGTTCTTACATTTCGGTGGAAAGGTACGGTTGCCGACACACTTTTATATCAGACAACCATCTTACTTCTAGGGTGTAGCAACGCATCAGTGATTGACTTCAGATTGAACCCTTGATCACATAGATCAAGGGTTCAATCTGAAGTCAATGTTGTCAATGTTGCTTACAGATGTCCACGAGCGTGCAGATGGCAGTGACCACTCACCATCTGCACACTTTTATATGAGGCGACCATCATAGTCCTCGTGAGTAGCAACGCATTTGTGATTGACTTCGGATAAAACCCAAGTTCTGTTTGAAGTTGCTCACAGGTGTCCATGGGCGGCAGTAGCCACTTACCATCAGATGGACTGCATGCTCGTTTGCTACTTCAATGAGATAAAAAAAGTTGCCTGCATGCTCGTTTGCTAATGCAATGTTATAAAAAATCTATCTGATATTAATCACAGATGCATTACTACTAACATGGTCTAAGATAGTCGCATCGTATAAAAGTGAACCGGCAACCAGACCCTTCCACCGAAATGCCATAACCGCTGCACGCTAGACATAACTGTGGTACCTGCCCTATCGAACAATATATGTCCTTGCATATAATATTTCAAAGTGTAAACATTCTAGTTAATTTTTAACAAGCACCCACCGTGCTTAATTTTAACATGTAAACCTTAGTTTTAACAAGGTACTTAATAATATAACTGAGCGTTGTTTATAACGTAGTGGCGATCGTTGTCAAGATAACGGTTCAGCTAATTACTTCATAAGCCACCTATTATACGGTTTAGGTGCAAAAAATAAGCGTGAACAGCCGGCGTTGGGTTACTCTATGTGCAGTCATTAGTGCTTGTATGCTCTTAGGACTAATGCAGAGCTCGCAGCTCGTTGGCTATATAATGGAATAAGGGAATTAATTAAATAATAGCTACGATGCAGTGGAAAAAAGATAAATCGGGCCACGAAGAACATTATGAATTACTAGCTTATTTCCGCGAATTCATCAACTTTGAACACGTTTACCATGGTGTTGTGTACCCAATGTACAAAAGTACGCCATACACTACTCATGTGGCAAATTTCAACGAAATCCGACCAGTCGTTTTTGCATGAAAGAGTGCTTGTTGCTCATACATTTTTACAAACTTCCGTATGTATCATCCCTACTAATATTATCCCTATCAATATTATAAATGTGAATGTAAGTTTGTATGTTACAATTTCACACCAAAACTACTCAACCGATTATCATGAAACTTTGTACACATATCCTTAGAGGTACTGGAAAAAACATAGGTTTATTGATGATTAGAAAAAAATATGTTGTGATTTTTAAATACCGAATTTGAATATTTGAATATTGAAGACCTGTGTTTAAAGATCAGCTCTATTCAAATGTAATGACATTTATTTAAGGACTTTAACGCGAGCGAAGCTGCGGATAAAAGCTAATATTAAATAACATTGCTTATTTCTTTTACATGTATCTACGTAAAAAGGGCATTTTTTATTTTTAAATTTAAATTATCCTTTATAAAAATATCGTTTATAGGCGTTTTTAATTATTTTTTCGTTCTCATTTTACATGTCGCATTGCCGTATTGCTGAGATCTCGCGTCGAGCCTATCCCGCGGGATCCCGGGAAATGAATCAGTAACATTAAGCGACCGCGGAACAAATGTACCCGGGCACAAACTTTGAAGGTCACCTCTGAAATCGTAATTACAGCAACCGGGAAATATGTTAAACTCAAATGTATCAACACTTTCCAATAGTCTTTGGAATTGACAGTTATTATTGGCATAACGAATAGACATGTCATATGTTGCAATCCTTCAAGCTGTTGGGGCTGTAACGCGTGCCAAATGAATACATACATACATACATACGTTCGAAAACTTTACTCTCCTTTTGAGCCTTTTGAACTTTACCCTCCATGATCTCGACTTACCCGCGGTCGGGTAAGTCGAGATCATGGAGTCCTCTTTGTACTACTACTACTTTAAACTACTACAAATTATGTATTCGTCTTACTTACTCATGCTTAAACTTATACTACCAAAGTAAAGTAGAAAGAAACACGAAAAAAAATATGGCAGGAGAAAAAAATCCAAATTACAATAAATTGTTCTAAATTTATTCATGTACTTAACATTGGTATTCTCGGTCTGTCCAATTTCGTGTTTTCAAGTAATAAATTAATTATATGGGAATCGTAGAATAATACGCAGGAGACAAAAGTTTGTCGGTTTCTTCGTGTTGTGTTTGAAGGAGAAAAGTTGGCAAGCGAATGAATATTTAAGTTTAACGTACATTCAAAGATATTTTTGCCACAAAGCGTATACTCAGAATAAAAGTTTCTTTGAGGCATGTTTTGACCTTTGGCGTGAGACGTCCGGGATTCAAATCCGATATTAGAAATTAACACCTATACATATAATAGAAGAGAAAATTTCACGTGTCTGTATATCCGGTATTTTTGCATAAAAAATGCATAGATCTTAAAAAATAACAGAGATCTTAGAATAAGTGATAATAGGATATTCTATATATTTTTTGATTTTAAGTCTATCTAAATTTAACGAATACTACTACTACTACTACTATATTTATTTAATGATTAAAATTTTATTTTATTTTTAGTTAAATTCTATCTTTTAAAACATCCAAAGCCAAGACATTTAAAGAAAAAAAGATTATACGTTGTTTACGTTAAATATGTTTTTTAATGATTTCAATCATACAAAATATTTGAGGAAAAATTGTAATGCTATTGATATGGATGATATAATAATGCTTACGAAGATCCGTTGTTATTTTAATTGGACGTTTTAATGTCGACACACTTCAAAATATCGGAATTGTGAGTTTGACGCTCCTGTCGATCGTAAATCCACATACGGTTGGTATTCCTCTAATTGGTCGTTGGGCGTGTATAAAGCCATGGAAGAGATAACATGGAAATTACTGAAGTATATTAAAAGGTCGTTGACCTCAGAATCGTATCTCTGTTTTTTGTTTTTTTATGCGACCAAATTATGACATTATATATGCATTATGACGTAGCAGAGCGGTTACCATACCGGTCTGACGCACAATGGCTCCCGGGTTCGATTCCCGGCCAGACAGGTATCTGAATGATGAGTTTAGATTCATGTTCTGGGTCTGGTTGTTTGTTTATTCGTCTTGTGTGTGTCCATGGTACCCACGACACAGAAGAAAATCCTAGTGTGGGGCTATTAGTGCAGAAAGCGTGTTTAATCGCATTATATCTATCAAACTTATATATATTATATCGAAGTAGTAAACGAGCATGCAGTCTAACTGATGGTAAGTGGCCACTACCGCCCATGCACATCTTATAGCAACTATCTATCTATCTGAAGCCAGTAACAATTACGTTGCTATTCTGAGGACTAAAATAGTCGCCCCATATCAAAGGGAACCGGCAATCACACCCTTCCACTGAAACGCAAAAATTGCTTGACACTAGAATAAATTGCGCAAAGAGCACTGTAATACCGTATCCAGCACATAACAGCACATACCGTATCCAGCGTAACATAAAACATTCAAGCTAAGTCTTCTTAAAACAATTTGTATGATTTTAATTAGCGCTCAAACTCAAGGATTTAACTTAGCTACCGAGTATATAAAGAGAAATGTACATCTCCATCCACCATCCTTTTGAGGTCCACTGCTGGTCATAGGACACCCCTAATGTGGGTTTTTGCCAATAGTCATCGCAACTGCCATGCGTATTGATTACCGTAGTTGATGTTATGTTATACGGGAGGACGCCGCTTTACATCTTTTGGATTTTGTTCCTTAGTCGCTTCTTACGACCTCCACAGTAAAACAGAAAGTCGTGCTATTTAGCAACTTTACCAAGCGACACTTGTAATGTACCTACCTACCTTTTTTTTTTGTTTTCGAGGGGGAAACTTTCAAAAAGTACGTAGAGCGACGCGGGTTATGTGGGATTCTTACCGCACTAAAACCCCCCCGGTGGCCGACCTCGGTGCTGCGAAGAGGACTCCGGGTACTCCACCGGACCGCCGCCGGTGTCCTCTCAGCGTGTTGCCCTATCGGGCTTTTCCCTGGTGGGCGTGCACCGCTCACCGCACCCTCTGGTCTTTACGGAAGCATGCAACGACACATGCCGCCGTCCTTCCCGGGGTCGCTTGGCCGGACGGTTCGAGCTCCCACTCTTCGCGCCCGCAACCCCAGAAGCCCCTTTTAGTCGCCTCTTACGACAGACAGAGGGTACCGTAGCCTTATTATGGTCCCGGAACTACAGGGACAATGTACCTACCTACCTGTATTAAAATAAAATTAAATTCTGTAAACAATGTTTGGCCTTCTGAAGATCTACTAAAATGTATTGATTAAGCATTTAGTGTAGATCGGATCGTTAACAAATCGTATCGATAACAAATCGTTAAAAATAATGGTGAAAAGTGTCTCAAGCGATAACGGTTATACAAAAAAAAAAAATTGAATTACGAAACGAATAACAAAAACCGTTATTGCAACGCCACCTCGTGACAAGTGGGCGGTATTCAATGTTGGATTCAGGCTTGGGTCACGGTTGATGCGCACGCGCATCTTCCAGTGTGGCCAGGGGAACAGCGATTATTTTCATACTAGCTTTTCTGTTTCTCCTGTAAGTAACCTTTACGAGAGATTAGAAACTCGATTTAGAGAAATCTGATCGTTTATCCACCCTCCGTCCCACCATTTATCCAACCTCATATTTTACAATTATAATATTAGGTAAATATTTTCGGTATTTTTGTGTGTTTGATACGAGTATATGACTGCTAATCGTTTTTAAGAATAAAGACGGAAAACGAAGGGAAATTAAATAACTTCGGTCCCTGGTACCGAGATAATAAATATCCCATGGGTTAATCTAGATGATATTCTATGTATGTGCCAATTTCAGCAAAATTAGAACGGTATTTTTTGCGTGAAAGACTAATATTCATACATTCATTCTCACAAAATTATGTTGCGAAACGAATACAATTTAACATGTAACGGGTACTATATGCGGTTTTTTAATAATTTCGTTCCATTATTTCTACCCAGTTATGAATCGTCAACATGGCGAAACTGTGTATTGTCTTTGAGTGTAAATATGTTTAGCGAAATTGCGCATCTAAACTGAGCGAAATATTGACAAAAAAAACTAAAAGAATTAGCAAATCGCATGTCGTAAGTACCCGTTACATACATACATAATACATAAAGCGTACATATAATTAACAAATACTAGTCGCCCGTCGCATCGGCCGAAATTCGACCGTAATTTAAATTAAAAAACTAAACTTCATATTGTCCAAATTAGTACGAATATTTCTCTAATTCAAATCAAATGTCATCTGACATTCTTGACGTTGTGTCTTTTCATAGTAAGACATTGAATGTTCTATTTCATTTACTAAGTACATATGTGTTTGTGACAAATGCAAGGCAGTGTGTGTAATGTGTTTTTAGTTGATTTTATGTATGAAAAATGCATTATTTGAAAAAAATATTAACATTCTGCACTCCTTCTCTACGTCCACTATAACCGTGCAAAATTTCATACTAATCCGTCCGCGGCATATTACTTAAAAATCCGTCACAAATTTTTGCTTCACGTATTAATATAATGATGATCTTAGACTTCAAAAAGCTTGTATAAACATGATGGAACTCAGTAGCTATCCAATTTAAATGAATGTGAAATATTTTTCAATAAGGTCCATACTATACCAAAGACCATACAAGGATGAATTCGTACCGATCAAAAGTGGCCTTCGTACCCGCTTACTTCCTGGCCTCGTGAATCACCATTCCGTGGGCACTAAATAATTTAAATACTCCGCAGTCAGCTCCTCCATTATGTGCGTTGAGACATCCTTTTAACTATTTAATTAAAATTGTTCTTAGCAATCTGACGAGGCGGACTTGGGTTACGTGAATGTAACATACGTATTAACTATATGTATGAAACTTAATTACTTTAAACTGCGTTACTTCGACACATCTTGTTTCATCATTACCTCAAAGCCCTGCACGTTTTTTTTGACAATGTTATGAGTGGTGTTTGCAATGTATAGATAAATCTTTCTAAATATTACATTACAACCAAAGGTTATCTATGTGTTTTACTATGTCCCGATATTTGTATTAGGATAAATGAATTACAAAATACGCAAATGAATAATGTGAATCCAGAGACCCGTTTAAACAGTGGACCTCATACATAATGATCATTATTAATGTGATGTGAGCCAATTTCATGATCTGTGACTATGTGGTAAACAGCAAAATGAGAATATATGAGAAGGTATCGTATTACAAATATTCTGGCGTTGCAAGCAAAATCTAAGAATCCCTGACCTTAACAATTCTATAACTCGTCCATTACGCTTTATTCATGAAGCATATTACGACGGAATTCAAACTATTTAATTAATTCTTACCAATGTCGTCCCGTCGGGGAACGTAAAGATGGCCGATTTTGGAAACTTTAGTAGGCATTCGAAAGGCCGAGTTAAGATTTTAATTAGTAACTGTAACACCTGACGGATTTGATGGGCGCGCTTCATCGTGAAATAATTGGGGCTTCCTAGGTTATGTCTCAGAAATAATTCTGAAAATTATTGAAACACTGTTATGTGTAGTATTTTTTGTGATTTCATCTTTATAACAAGTTTAGTTTATTTGTTCTCTGATACATACAATTTTCTTTTTGAGACCTCAGACCTGAGAAAAGAACGACACGCAGCAGTGGGACGACACGCATATTTCTAATGTGTTCGATTTAAATATAGTAATACAATACAAGAAGATTATACAAATAACCGACATGTTAATAGTTATGACAGTACCCAAAGTACTAAATCGGCTCATCTAACATTATCTATCTGTAAAATAGCTTAGTCCTCTTGATACATCCCTTTGTATTCACTAAAATATGCAACAAAAGACATATAAGATAGTCGCTTACTCCCAGTTGAATGTTATTCCAAGCGGTATTCGGAACCGTAAAGATTTCATCAAATTTATTGCCCATATCTCGGTACGCAGTTTAAGCGTATTGAATTGATAAGTGCCTTGGGTTATGTTTGAAATGGAAATTGTGCCCTGTTTTATGTTTTGTCTCTGTTTGTTACAGGTCCGCGTGATATATCAGCTCTGGGAAATTCCGCTGTAACAGGTAATGTTAAAGATGCTGATTTATGAAAGGTTGTTTAGGAATTGGTTAACTTATTACACCTGACATAGATTCGATAATTAGAAAATAAAAATCAATTAGCGAAATTAGGTCACAGAAAGTTTCCACTAAAGTCCAAACTTTGGTAGTAATAAACACAGTAGCCAGTAGAACAAACAGAAACTTTCAACTCGTTCCATTATTCCAACACCACTACCGTTTTTAATCAATGGAACCCTTTCGCAATTC
This sequence comes from Spicauda simplicius, assembly GCA_949699795.1. Taxonomy (NCBI): domain Eukaryota; kingdom Metazoa; phylum Arthropoda; class Insecta; order Lepidoptera; family Hesperiidae; genus Spicauda; species Spicauda simplicius. The sequence continues at coordinate 7,105,320 of OX453065.1, forward strand.
TCCGCTATAACTTTTCCCAATCAAAGCCCTTCGTTGGCGGGAACATTGTGTGAAGTCCACAATCGCGTTCGCGCCTGGCCGGTTGAAAAATGGCAACGACGGCCAAGAACGATAATGCGCCGCGTCGGACGATCCATCAGCCGGTCGCCGGAAACCCCTCGAACAGCCGTACGTCTTGGTATAACTCTATTGTACCTTCGCTGGCCAAGAAACTTCATTAAGGTTTTTAGGTCTTCGACATCGTTGACCTTTTACGGATGGAGTCTCGTTATGACTGCATCCAATAAAACATACTATGGCTTTTAATAAACACATTTTCAATGACATCAGCATTAATAACATAATTTTCTAGAATAGTGTTAATCATTCACATTAAAAACTTGATTTGAAATATTATGCTTATACTATAATGCATTACTACATACTTTATATAATGTTTTAAGTGCCATGTAAAATATACACTCATATAGTATGCAAATATAATATGGCGTTACTAAATTCTCAGACTAAGCTTTAAACTTAAGTTTCTATTACTTTTTTACGTTCTTTTATAATAAATACGAAACTCTCATAACATTCTTCTATACAAGATAATTAGTAAAGAAAGTGCCCTTACTTAAAATAATCATCTTGATTGAGTCGTTACACGTTCAAGAAACGGCTACGTAGTAGTTACAAAGATTGCAGAAACCCTCTTAAGAGCAGGAAACGTCGCGAAGCACTTTAATCCTACAAGCACTCGTAGTGCCGCTATTGTATTACCTGTAATAGCCAGTAATCCTCTACTGGAAACACTAAGCCGCGCAATTACCCAGTTGCCAATTCAATTGTAAACATCCCGACCCCTAAACGTACATAACTCTCCAAAGGGAAAGATTCCATCGTCTTTTCAGATCATATCTCGAAATTCATATTTGAGGCACAGTTATGAATCACGATGGATCGTATAGAAAGATCAACCTTATTATACCGCGACAAGGTATCGAAATTCAGTGGCCCTCTAAAAGGTCTGTTCCGACGCAATTACCTTCGCAGTAGCCGGGGGCGGGAATTTGACGAAAAATCACAAGCCATACGTACTGTGTATACATATGTATTATAACAGAAGCCCGGCTCGAGAATGTCATGGCTTCATTATCTGCCGTCCGGCGTTTTGTCCTGTTGTTCCACTTTTTAAACATGTATTCGTGTTAAGAGCTTTTATTGTTGCTAATAGAATGGAAAAGTAATTTTGTGGGCGAAATGGAAGTTTCCTCATTGGCCCGAATTTAAATGAATTTATCGTTTATATTCAAGAACAGCGATAACTTACCTACCATTTTTTCTTTAAAGTACAAGTTTTTTAGCTTTTAGGAATATCGTTCGTATTAAATGTTCTATTTTTATTCTTCTACAGGTTTTGGCCGGAAGACATGAAACCAATTACGAGGAAATCTAATTACTAGAAATGAAACTACGAACTAGAAAGAAAATTGGCTACTTTTAGCACTTTTAGGCATTTTTATCAGCCTGCACTAAAACACTCAAAGTACCAAAGTCATGTAAATTTAATTTAATGAAGTTCTCTTCAACTATCATATCGGAAGGGCATATCTTAGAGATATAATAAAATAACAAGAGAACATATCACTTCTTGTATGATGCTAGTCACCGTATTGTGATTATAGATAGTAAAATCATTATTGCTCAAATTCTTTGTAAAATATTTCCTCTTATAGTAGTAGTATTATAGTGAGATTGGTCGATGATAATTAAATATTATTGAATCATTGTTAATGGAATGAATATTTAACTCTATTGACGGTTTTAGTAATTGAATATCAAGATGAAATACTATAGTTTGTTTTTCCTGCGAAGGCGGGCTTTGATATTGAAGGCTGTGCTCATTCTGACAGCCATATGGTTTATGATAGCTTTGCTTACAACAAGCGGTGGAACTCGAAACGCAATCGGGGCTCAACCGATCGAATACGAAGATGCGGAGGCGAAACCTTTGAAAATGGCAAAACCAACATCTACAAAGCGAAAAAGCGAATCGTATGGAAACAATCTATCGGATGGTGAGTATTTGTAACATATTGTAGCATGAGCTTTTGTGGTGTAGGATACGTTTTATTTAGTTGTTTGTTTTTTTAACATCCCCTCCCTTACATGTGTACATATGCACAGTTTTATGTTCCTTAATAAAGCGTAACAGTGAAATGTAAATTACAACTTTTTAAAACATATTTTTTTATATTTGCTCTTTTGTATTATTTATCCGAAATTTTCGAACGAAAAACAATTTCTCTGAAGAAAACTCAATTATTTTCCAATTTATTCTCGAAGCTATTAAACGATCTTCATCAACAATAAACTCGGTAACCACTTTCGTTGAGAACACGCCGCTTTTCAATAGGCAAATGGATTCTTAATTAACAGAAATAATCTTTATAAATTTTATTTAGTACGCTTACAGAGCTAATTTATCGCCTGTCAGGTTTTTTATGACCCCTGTAAATCATGAGTCCATTAGGCTCTCCCTCACGCGTATTGTTTCCATTCCCTTAGAAACTTGTACCACTCCGATTGTCTTTGAGTCCACGCAATAGAAATGGTAATGAGGACAGACATTACAGTATCCTAGAATGAATTCCAAATGGAGTTTTCTCTGGAGACTTATAACAATGTTTCACTGTTACGCTCAGTTATTATTATATTGTATCATACCACGTTATGTTTATCACGTGATTTATTATAATACGTCTGCATGCGGGCTTTGAATTCAGTTGACACTAGTGTTGCTAAGTGAAATTAATTGAAATTTTAATAAAAGTATTGATTTGTATGTCAGCATGATCATGAGAAGGAATTAAACTGTTATTTTTTATACGACAAACAATTCGTGTCTGTTTATTTATTAGTTTTGCTGTTGACATATCTTGATATATTTCGCTTGTTTAGACTATGTCTATTAATTATTGTGCGTCTTGCAAATTTTATAATAGTACTAAAATTTGTACTTTGGCAAAGGTAGATCTCCCGCCAGGCTAGGTGATCATGCCTGGGGAGCGGCCGTGCTCCGACAGTCGTTGTTCGTAACTGTTATATATGCGGGGTATTGAGAATACTTCGATAGCGTGTTTATGACTACATTATACTTATACTTTATAAAATACTTATACTATTGTATATTATTCTTATTGCTCCTTCTATCTTGGAAAAAATCACTTTATTATTGTCTTAAGTTAATAATTATTTATTAAAGATTTAATTTCTTCGTTCTCTACTTAAATTTCGACATAGTTCTCATATGATTACATTAATTTCAGGCAACACTAGTCGATGCTTTACAATTTACGTTGCATTTAATTTTATTTACTGACATTATGCATGATAACGTGCGTTTGTCCGTCACAGCTAGGACCAGAGTCAATTGGATCGGTCGGCTTGCGGGACAAGAAGGTAATTTTGTGCTTTTATGACTCCTAGCTTAGTTTTTGCATACATATAATTATTTCCTAAGTGCAGTACGGTAAGGTGGTGGTGGATGTTTTCTAAGTATTCACATGTTACTAATTGGAAATTTAGATTAGCTTGTGTATCAAAATTATTTCCTGAATAATAATTAGCATTGATATTTTTCTATAGAATGTGAACCACTTTTTTTTTTGTTACGGGGAGGAAACCTTCAAAAGGTACACCGAATCCTTGGGAGAAACTCAGGGTTATGTGGGATTTTTACTACTACTAAAACCTCCTCGGTGGCCTTCCTAAGCGCTTGTAATAGGGGACCGGGTAACCGGTGACCCCTAGCGCAGTGCCCCTCACGGGCTCATCTCTTGGGGGACGTGTACCATCCCCCTTCATCATCCGGTGCTTACGGCGAGATGCAGCCACACATACCGCCGTCCTTCTCGGGGTGCTTGTTGGACGGTTCGAGCTCCCACTCTAGCCGTCCGCAACCTCAGAGGCCCCCTGTTAGTCGCCTCTTACGACAGGCAGGGGATACCGTAGCCATATTCTACTCCCCGACTACAGGGTTAAGAATGTGAACCACTTGTAAATTGTCATTTTATTGAATACTTATACATAGTTCTGCAATAAATACGATTTATTATCATATCACAATAAGTATTAACATTACCTCATAACATTAACACGTCCATCACGGTTTATTTATTATAGTCATTGTTTCGTCGTGTAATATTTCAATAGTTACCGTAACTTATGGTTTCATTTCACCACGTTATTACGCTATCTTTTTTACTTGTGTATTTTTAGTTTAGTTAACCTTATATTATTTAAATATTAAGACGTTAGGTTTCCACTTTTGGGTTCTTAGCTGCAAGTAGATTGTACGTTATTCGATTTACGAATCCTGATAGCTTATGTGCAACATAACATGTCATTATTTCAAATTCACATAAACCATTTTAATGGCAGATATACAAAACGGATCTCATAAGATTTACGTGAACGAGAGAGGTATACAGACGATGGAGTGAGAAGGAACGAAATGAATGTCGCAAGCGATGTACGGCCAAGTAATAGCTGATGTTCCCACGAGTTAGAGGATGTTATTAATCGGTTTGCATTAATCCGCCATATCCCTACAGGGTTAGGTGTAATAGCCGCGCCGGGATCGGACAACGCACCCGGCGAACTGGGCAAACCGGTCGTTTTACCGAAGAACATAAGCGAAGACACGAAGCTCGCTGTGTCGGAGGGATGGAAGAAAAACGCGTTCAATCAGTACGTCAGCGACTTGATATCCATCAGGCGGAAGTTGCCTGATCCGAGGGACGAATGGTAAGGAAAGGAATGTTTTGACATATTAGGATGTGTACGGGTTTCTCGAGATATTTTTAACTTTAAAGATGTTTTTGTCAATGTCCTATGAAGTTATCGACTGAGGCACGCTACTGCGTATATCAAAGAAGTAGAAATAAATTGAACACTTTAGTGAATAACGTATGAATAACATAGAGATTTTTGAAAATATCGTACTGGTTGTAAGAAAAAGCTCCCAAGTTAGTTACAAAATTAGTTAAATGTTGATTTCTTATAGTGCGTCGTCCTGACGACTTTCTTGAAATATCTAATGTTGATAGCTATTTTGAAATTCTAGTACAATAAATTTCTAACGAATGTTTTTTTGCACAAATCACGAATTTGCCTCTAAGTGTCGGTCACTATATACCGCTTGAAACAGATCGATCGAGCGGAAACTCCCCGAAGCGCGAGATGAATAGTAAGGGATTAGAATGAAGACGCTACGTGTAGTGGGTGTCATGTGGTACGTTTACTTACTATCTGCCACTGGAAAAATGTTGGAAATCTTTTATAAAACTATTTGTAGGTACAAGATAGCTCTACAGTCAGTGGAAGTTGCAATGGTCCATACAAATTGTTTACGAAGTTTGTTAGTGCCAATTTTCAATTTCGTGTCAACCACGGGTCTTGGTTAAACGTATATTTTATTAAAGTATCTGTAGTAAAATTGCCACGTAGGCAGAGGCAGTTTCTAACATTAATGTTTGCTATAGATATTATATGTAATGATACGCAGTAGGGTGCGGGTTCGAATCCCGGCGTGACAGGTCTCTGAATGGTTAATTAAGTTCTTGTTCTGTGTCTGGATCTTAATGTATTCGTCTTTGCGTATGTCCATGGCACTTCCCACTCAGAAGATATACTTACTGGGCTATAGTTGTAGAAAGCGTTTAAAGAATTATTTAATGATAACAATTAAGATGTTATATCTGTTAGTAATTTTATATTACTTCGAAGATAAATATCCTGATCCACTTTTAAGATGACACAATTATATAAAAATCGGATATCTAAATTTTAGTTTTAATTTTGTTTCTATTGAAAAAATACAAAATAAATCACAACTTTCTAACAGGTGTAAGCAGCCGGGACGCTACTTGAAAGATCTGCCACAGACGTCAGTGGTGATATGTTTCCACAACGAGGCGTGGTCGGTGTTGCTCAGGACGGTACACTCCGTCATAGACAGGTCACCGCCACATTTGATCAAGGAGATCATTTTGGTCGACGATTTTTCTGATATGCGTGAGTTTGTAATTAATTTAACAATGCCTTCAATTGAATATTGATTCTGATGTTTTTAGATAGATTTAGATAAAACTACTATAACTGGCGTAGACGATATTTGGTCAAAGAATTAGATTTACTAATCAACTGATATATATAATTCTTATCTAGAAGTCGTTTTGGGAATACGATATTTATTGCAATTACTTAATGAATAGTTTCAAATGTTGAATATAAAATACGTTGTGTCACACATAATTTAAAATAATATTTTATTTATTTAATTATTTTATGCACACACAAGGAAATCAACAAAAGAGATTAAACAAATGTCTATAAGTGCAAAGGTGCTGCTTATTTCTAAAGAAATCTCTTCCAGCAGACCTGAGATTGGATACAGTCTAAAACATGGTAGTAGCGCGTGCACTATTCTGTGATATGTATATATATGTATATATTCGTACAAATGTACATAGACATTTACATAAATATAATATAATATAAAATAATAAATATAATATAATAAATATTGTTACAAGCTGCAGCATTTAAACTTCTGATTTATAAAACAATTTATATATATCTAACTTTTGAATTGGAATTGCGTTTTATGACAAAAAAAATGATTTTAGATAATGCTGTTTCAAGTAACAGGTCAGCCATAAGTACTCTGATGATATATTTTAACGCTCGTTTCTTAAAACAATTCACACACACTTAAACTAACATGTCGTTTATTTTTCCAGCGCATCTCATGCAGCAGTTGGACGATTACATGTCCTCGCTGCCCAAAGTGAGAATAGTTCGGGCGACACGACGCGAGGGTCTCATCAGGGCACGTCTACTGGGCGCCCGTTACGTGACCGCACCCGTCCTCACTTACCTCGACAGCCATTGTGAATGTACTGAAGGTGGGTCTCAGGAACTTTGTTCGTTAGGTGAAAACGTTGTGAGTGTCATTTGTGTGACTGGAATAAATTATTAATTTTATACCTTCTAAAATCTAATGTTGCAGACAAAAGATAAATATAGTTTTAAAGAGTGTCGAATTCCCTTTTCATTTTGTACAATCTATACTAATATTATAAAGCTGAAGAGTTTGTTTGTTTGTTTGAACGCGCTAATCTCAAGAACTACTGGTTCGAATTGAAAAATTCTTTTTATTTTGAATAGACCATTTATCGAGGAAGGCTTAAGGCTATATATATATTATAAACGCGAGTGAAACCGCGGGAACTGCTAGTTATATATATTAAGTACGGACATAAAGAGATTATAAATCTCTTATTGCTTATACCTACTTGTTTAATATTTATATAGGACCTTACTGAACAGGTGTAATCAAAAGTGTAATATGACGCATTATCATTATAATTATGTCTATATTTCAATTTGCATCTATAGATACAAATTATTATTTTATCTGTGGGCCAATGTTTGTATTTCTATTATCTTGTTGCTACTGGGAATACTAAATTAAGCCACCACATCGGTTGTTTATATATGGGCTATATTTGGCTTTACTGTTTCAGGTTGGCTGGAGCCACTGTTGGATAGAATCGCTAGAAATAAAACGACAGTTGTGTGTCCAGTAATTGATGTTCTTGACGATAACACTTTAGAATATCACTACAGAGATTCATCGTCAGTAAATGTCGGAGGTTTCGATTGGAATCTCCAGTTCAATTGGCACCCTGTCCCGGCTAAAGAAAGAGCGAGACATCAGCATACAGCTGAACCGGTGTGGTCTCCTACAATGGCTGGTGGTCTTTTCGCAATCGATAAAGAGTTCTTTGAAAGACTGGGAACTTACGACAGCGGATTCGATATTTGGGGAGGCGAAAATCTCGAGTTGTCGTTCAAAACATGGATGTGCGGCGGCACACTAGAAATTGTTCCATGCTCTCACGTCGGTCATATATTCAGGAAGCGATCGCCCTACAAGTGGAGAACTGGCGTCAATGTATTGAAAAAGAACTCTGTTCGTTTGGCTGAGGTAAATTTCATAATGCGTCATTGTTAACGAAATAAGTTCAATTCTATAGAAATATCCAAAATCTACTTCATTATAATTTCTCAATTTATATTGTAGTCGTCTACTTGTACAGTTATTTAATTAAGAATTTGTTTGAACTTACTCAAAGTTTAATTAATTTAATAATTGTTAAAGGTATGGTTGGATGACTACGCGAAATATTATTACCAACGAGTAGGTAACGACAAGGGTGACTATGGAGATATTTCAGGTCGAAAGGCATTGCGGGAAAAACTTGGATGCAAATCGTTCGAGTGGTATTTGAAGAATATATACCCGGAACTTTTCATTCCTGGGGAATCTGTTGCTCATGGAGAGGTACGCAAATTTTTCATATCTATTTATTTACATCTGAGCAATATAGAATTTAGTATCAAAATTCTTTGAGAAATATATTTGATGTCATGTATGAGAATCACTGACGTTCAATTGATGAAACCTAAAACCAAAATTTCATTGTTGTTTTGTTTTATACTATATATTTTGCAGACGTTTTCATATCGTGTATTGAGTGCAAATGTTTAATGCCCATGTTTTTTCAAAATTATTACCTGTACAGATACGAAATGTCGCCTTTCAAAAGACATGTTTGGATTCACCAACGCGCAAGTCCGACCATCATAAGCCAGTCGGACTATACCCGTGTCATCGTCAGGGAGGAAATCAGGTCTTCTGTCGTTATAATTTCGACCAAAAGCGGCAGTACCACGTTGTTACAGTTCTAGTCTAAATTTAGCTCCGTTAGCAATTTGACTTTTGCACTCTCTGATTTCCTAGCACTCTCTTTGCGTAATACAGCACGCATGTTTTGAAAATCACTTTATGTTTTGTTTCATTGTTTTTATTTGTTTGCCACATTACTGCTATTAGGTACGAAATCAAGGGTTTAATCATCTGTATTGTCTCGACGGTGTGGTCGTAGATGAAAGTCAAGAGGAGCCGGTCATGATACAGAAATGTCACGGAGGTGGTGGTAATCAGGTAGCACCAATAAGAACTTATTGTGATGATGGTTCTTTTCATTGGGGGTACTGAAGTATTTTTCCACCTTCCAGATTTTCTAACTTATTCTCTTATTAGGAATAAGTGTGTTGCGAGCAAATTTGTTTTGATATCATTGTCATTGTTATGTCATCATGATGTCATCACTTGAGACAGTTTCATTTTCTTTTCAATTTAACATCTATCGAATGGTAATAGTTAAGTAAATCGTAATTGATGATGAAGACTGACTCAAGAGTTGATAATAGTACAGCACGCTTGCTTGTGGCACGCCTTTTTAACTTATGGATGGCATCAGATCGCGAACCCGTCATCGGAAATGTGCATCGACTCGGCGGCCGGACCCGAGGACATGAAGAAGCCAGTCAACGTGTGGCCATGTCACGGGGAGTACGGGAATCAGGTTTGTCGAAGGACGCCACCGTTGTTATTAGCTTACGCTTACGCTTTCCACGTAGTTGGTTGTTGGTGCTCATCATCATCACGGTAAGTTGGGACATTTTAATGTAGTTTCCAAAACACACACCTCCTTTGCTTCGAATCAAAATAACTTTCGGTAAGTGTACACGATGTTACGTTGTAAATTGCCTTCCACTAATAAACAAAGCTTTTGCGTGTTGGCAGGCTCATTCATTATTCCACACGCATACGTTTTTTATGTTTTTCCCTTTTTTCATTTGTATGCTATACTAATGCGAGCGTTAGAATAACTTTTAACGAAATAACTTCCATCAAGTAATTTATACCCCGCGTTTTAACAATTCATACATTGTCACGTTCATAACTGTATCGGAAATCTAGGACGATTGTTTATTGTCGTTATTGGAACACAATGTTCAACAAAAACTCTTTCAACTTTGGTACTGCCGCTAGGTTTTTATTAGTATGTAAGTTTTTATATATATTAACATCATATACCTGCATTTTTATATGTTTCCTTTCCGTTTCCAATTTATGAATATTTTTTAAGTTATGTATATATGTTTTTAATATAATGTGTACAAAATATATTTTTAAAATTTGTAGATTTGACTCTTGCGTGCTTATTTTAATGGTGGGGTCGTTGCGATATTTCTTTGTACATAATAATTTACATCCATTCGCCATATTTTATCACTAGTTGCATATACTTTTATTTCAAAAAACTGCAAATTATCTCACAAGAGCTTTGTTTTTATTACCGTAATAATCTCATTCAAATTGCCTTTATAAAGCCAGCTTACGGAGATGAGCATTCACTTTCAATTGTAATATGAGAGATATTATTTTCACTATTAGCATATTCAGACTGCAAAATTTCAAAGGATGGATCATTTACGTTTCTTTTAACATTTACAGTATTGGATGTATTCTAAGAATGGTGAAATACGTCGCGATGAGACTTGCCTCGACTACTCAGGTCACGATGTCGTGTTGTACCCTTGTCACGGTGCCAAGGGCAACCAGCTGTGGCTATATGACCCCAATGTGAGTAATTGGTCAATTTATATGTATGTTTATATGGTGTAATTATGACAACATATTGTTGGAAACTGTTTCTGTGATGCGCATCGTTATGTATATGAATTTATTAGTCAATTTTTTTCACCGTGACGCCATGAACCACGCCTAAATTACTGTAGAACATGGCGGATTCTTTTGCAATAGAGTTAAATTATGATTTCTTTCCTCATTTAATTAAATCATTTGTTTACCCATTTATTAAGCGTGGATACCTTTTAAATTTAGTCATATAATCAATTTTATTAAAATACCTATGATTAAATTTCCTTTTGTACAAAGTATTTTGGATCAAGGATTCATTATTATCAGTCTTTTTAAACTCCTACTGAATAAATATTACTGAAGCGTTTGTTTCACAACCTTTACTATTTAGAATTGCTTCTTTCATATCGCATTCTTGTATTATCAACATTTAAATAAATTTAATTTTGTTTTCTTATGAAATCTCTTTACAGACGAAGTTATTAAAACATGGCTCAAGCGAGAAGTGCATGGCGATATCCAGAAACAAGGACAAGATAGTGATGGAGACGTGTAGCGATTCGGAAACGAGGCAAATGTGGAATATGGAGAACTTCAACGCTGAAAGACTAAGTCCTGAACTAACGGCCGAGTAGCCAGAGGCCTACGACGAAGTGTTGTTCATATAGACAAGAACTTCCATTACGTACGTAAAAAGACTGCGTGGATAGATGATAAATTAGTGTTGATACTTCACTTGTTGTTGAACGCATCCCGTGCTTCATAGTTTATGTGATTAATGACGTCATTTCAGATGTTGTTGAAGCTAAGACTAGTTTGTTAGTAGATGCCATTTTGAAAATATTCCTTTTGTGGTTCCATGTATTTCAAATGATTGTGTAAATTTATATTTGTAAGTGATTTTGTAAATTTTACGTAAGACGTTCGTTCGAATTAAGGCCTAATATTTTCAAATTGACTTGTTACACTCACGTTCGGTTATCACGTTACTGATATACACTTATTACGATTGGATTGGAATCAAATAGGCCTACATAATCAAGATACGCTTTCGTATCATGATACGTTAATTTCACTCGGTGGCAATCCAATCTCATGAAAACGTATTTGATGTTCACTGTGCAGAGTATGTGACCTCGACGACCTTTCGTTGATTTTTTACTTTTTCTGTAGTAATCACCTGAGTGACTTTACGATTCAATTAAGTATTTATCCCTTTTCTGTTATTATACATTTGATTATATCTTATATTATATCTCAACTTTACTATATTGTATATAAATTTCCTAAGTAATAGTATTTCTCTTGAAGTATTAAATGTAGATTTTAGTACGCAATTTCAATCTGTACATATCTTAAATACATATTACTATGTCTTCGGATTAACTGAATTTTTGACTATCTGATTGTATTCGTGTTCATCAAATTTTGACGGACTTGCTTCTTTGCAAGTCGGTATTGTGATTTTCCTTATATCACTAAAAGTAATTTATGTAATAGATCATAACTCTAGATAAATATTTATGTAATAATTACGATAGGTAGGTAGGTGTTAGATTTAAAAATAAAAATTACTTCAGTTACTATTCGGAAAGTAAGTGAATATTTTTGTATAATTCAATGGAGTAGAGCGAATTTATTTTAGTTTGGTTTCTTATCTTTGTTTTTGGGAATTTTAGATATGGTCTGTCATGTGACTGAATATTTTTTAGAATTGTGCATATTACAATTGTTCTATTACTAAGTAGGTAATTTTAAGTCACATATTTTACAAATACAAATACGCCTTTTGTCTATTCCATGAGCATTTAAGCATTTTAAAATTCCAAATGATTTGTATCGTTTTTTTTTTATTTACAGATAATATCGCATATAATATTTTTTTAAACTCTGGTTACATCTCTATATAGTTTAAAACTTGTTATATTAATTTAATTGATATTTTAACCTTCGTATTCATTTTTCTCCAAAAGTTACTTGTGTAAAAATATATGTATACTGTCACGAATCTCACTGTATTATCTATTTCCATTTATTTCGTACGTATAAAGACTAATAACATTCCTATTTGTGATTTGTATAAAAGTAATCATTATAATTATTGTAAATATATGCCAGACTTTATTATTTCTGCGAAATATATAGTGATTCTATGTATAATTGTCTATTTAATAAAATTTATCGATTACACTTCAGAATAAATATGTGGTAATTATATTTAGATTACACAAATAGAAACTGCCATTAAAGTTACATAAGGTATGAATTACATGCCAAACGTACATAGATATGTACAAAAATATATGTCCGAATTAAATTTTATGTGCATTGAATTTAATGTTTATTTCAAAATGTGTGTATTATTTTCGATTATTTATATTGTACCTTAAAATAATAAAAAATGTGACAATTTGTTTTACGGAGATGACTATTATTTGCTTTATTGTAATCTGTATTTTTATTTTACAAATATAAATGTACCTTATATAGAAAGTATTATACATAAAACATTTCGTACAACGCAAATTATATTAAAAGTTTTGTGTAAATATATTTCCAGGTGGGGCTTTTATTAGATATATTATTGTTTCTTTCTGTAAATAATAGGTATTGTGAAGTTTAAAATCCTGAAGTAGTCAATATTAGACGTTTAAATTTATGTTAAATAGATCAAGATTAAATAAATGTCGGAAAAATAATGTTAAATTTATTCATAATGTAAGTACAGAATTGGCGACGAAAATATTTGAGGAAAAATTAATCGTTTAATTAGTCTTTTAATATTTTTTTTTTCTTAGTGAATTTAACATTGAAAAAATGTTTTCGCTTCAAGTCATAACAACCGCCATTTTGAAATTTTAGCGACATTTATTTTATCTTGACGTTAAATAAATATTATTTTAATGTAAATTGTATAGAAAATACAAGTTAGTTAAAGTCGTTTCGAGATAGGAAGTTATACATGTGCCTTATATCTTTACGTAATTATCGTATTTGAATGTTGAAATTTCTGTATATATGTGCGGTGTCTCTAAATGTATTATAATTAGCGTGATAGTGTAACGCTTAGACGGCGATAAATAGTATTTGTAAAATAAAGCATATGTTGGATTTGTATACTGTCGTTTTATTTATGTCGTTGAACGGAGTTTTTTTTTACTGTGGCACTACCAAGTGGTTCCTATTCTACGAAATGTAAATCGCGACTATGGATAAAGCTTTATGATCTAGTAATCTAAACCCTTTAATGTGACATTGGGTGGCTATTTTTGCTTGTCACATCAACCCATTATTGTCCCACTGCTGGGCACAGGTCTTTTCTCAGAATGAGAGAGTTATAGCTCATAGGCCACCGCGCTGGCCAAGTGCGAATTGGTGGACTTCGCGCACCTCCGAGATTTTTTTTAAAGAACTCTTGGGTGTGTAGGTTTCCTCAAGATATTTTCCTTCACCGAAAAGCAGTGATAATTAAATAATAATACGCACATAATTTCAGAAAAATCAGTAGTGCCAGAGTTTGAACCTCGGGCCTCCCGATCGAGAGGGTCAGTTTCAAACATTAGGCTATCACTGCTCTATTTTTCCTTAGAATACGAAAAATAAATAATAATTAGAACGTACGACCGCTTGTTACGCTGACGATAACTTTTAAAAACATGTTGAAGCACCAAAGAACAATAGCAATTTAAAAAGATAACTAAAGTTACATATCCTCCTAAGAATATCCAAAAGGAATCCTTGGAAATATATCGTAATAAATCTTTTATAAAATAAAAGTCTCACACAATCTCACTGGTTTGATGGTAAGTGACTAATACCGCCCATGGACATCTGTAAGCAACTTCACATAGAACATGTTTGTGTCCTACCTGATAAAATTAATCACACATGCGTTGCTACTACTAAGGACTAATATGATCGCCTTATATAAAAGAGTGCCGACAACTACACCCATGTACACACAATGAGCACGCAGTCCACATGACGGTAAGTGGCCACTGCCGCTCATGGACATCTATAATCAAGTCCATACACAACATGCACTCTATCTGAAGTCAATCACACATGAGTTGCTACTCCCGAGGACTATAATGGTCGCTTCATATAAAAGTGTGCTGGCAACCACACGCTTCCTAGAACGTTTCGTGCTAGAAGTGGCTGTGGCGGTAGTAATTCCCCGGTCGAAATACAGTTTCTACCACCTTGAAAATACCACAGGAAAGAATAAGACCACAGTCAATTCACGGATGTATTTTAATAAAGATAGTATTTTAATAGATAATAGAACATTCAATGTTTTACTATAAAAACACATAACGTCAAAAATGTCAGGTGTCTTTGTAAAAATACCCGCTATTGCTTTTAAATGCAGCTTAGTTTAAACCTATTTTTACCTTTAACGGGTGCGTTCAAAATAACTTGAAAATTATTAAAACTTATTTAAATTAGAGAAATATTGGTGCTACTTTGGACAATATAAATTTTAGTTTTTAATTTAAATTATGGTCGAATTTCGATCTGTGTGACGGGTGACTAGTATTTTTAAATATCGCAATTCAATTATAGTACCGACCTTACGAAAAGCGCATGCTTTTAACTAATGAATATATGATACCGTGATGTTTTTAACTTCGTAATGGTACGATGAAAAGCGAAATGGGGAGTCTATTTTCTTTTATGATTTAACCTAATGGGCGCGTGACTTCGTTGGGTTACCAAAATAATTAACCCTATTTTTTGGGAATGAAAAAAAAATAATTTGTTACTAAATCGTTTGTAATTTGTGTCGTAAGGCTAGCGGAAGCTAAGTGCATAAGAACTTTATAATATCTTTAATAAATTAATTAAAATTTTGGTTGCCGGTTCACTTTTATATGAGGCGACAGTCTTGATCCTCAGGATTAGCAACACATCACAATGCCGTCTTTACCATAAGGGCAATGTCCAGGAGCCAGTGTCCAGGGCCCCGCAGAGGGCCCCGAAGGGCCGACAATTTTTCTCACATTTAATATCAAGATATAATGGTCGGGTGCATTACACTTTTGATGGCCCCAGAATGTTTTAAGTTGCGTGTTGTTTATAAAGTTGCTTGCAGACGTCCCCATGGGCGGCAATGACCACTTACCATCAGGTGGAATGTGTGCTCGTTTGCTACTGCAATTGGATAAAATAACCAAAGGAATATGGCCATTTAGGTAACTCTTTACAAGGAGGATATAGAAAACAAATATACAATAGGACGATCGTTAAATGCCTTTTGCCTTCCATGGAATTTTGCAGCCACCCCTATACAGCGCGGGGAAAGCCGATCACAGATGTGTTAGCTGGGGATAGTTGCCATATTACCACTGATTAAGAAGGACGCTACAAGGCTCAAGGCCTCTCAACGTACCTAAATTCATCCGTAACACATTCAATTTCAGAAATCCTATTTGAGACTAAAATAAAGTTTTAAAAGGCAGCACCGAAACACCTTTTGTTTCATTAAATCTTATAATCAAATCTTATGATCTGCCTAGCCGGGATTCGAACTCGGCACTTCATCTATTATAATTAGATACTTAATTATATTACCTGCGTTCTTCTAAGTGTTATGATCGCTTCATTATGTAGGCACTTACCATAATAGTATTGTCTCAAGAGTCTTTATTAACCAATTACACGCTTGACCTAATACGATTATCGCACGCGATACGTACACTGAAATTTAATCCCTCAGATATTAGGTTCCTACATAATACATATCATATTATTCCCTTTATGCATATTGCTATCAATAATTTGGCAGGCGTTTCTTCGACAAACGTTAATTACATTACAAAATCCGTAAAAAAATATTACGTGAAAATCTTATTCTATTTAGTTTCAAGTCAATTTAAAAGTTCAACACAATTAATCTGCGCTTAAATCACCTATATCATGTTCATTAAACGTGTTTAAACTCGTAAACTCAAATTTCATCCATAAATCACACACAAAGTGCCTGTAAAACGCGTGTATCTTTTCCCACCTTGCTATTAATAATTTGACAGGAGTTTTTACATAAATTTGAGATTATGGAAGCAAATATACTTGTTTTCTACGTTGCAGTCATTGTTTAAATATCCCTAAATTGCGTTTCTACCTCTAAGGACTAATTTGGAATCTCTCGTCTATATACCCAACTATATTTCATACATCGAAACAAAATTTAAACCAGTACGTTTAATATAAAATCTTAAAAAAATATATTCGCGGGGTTTGCCAGCTGGGTACTTCAAAATGCAAGAACTTAATACTGTCTTCAGAAATGCAAACATTCCTCCCGCATTTCTATTTCTTGCGCAAGTAGTTTGAATCTAAGAAAATTTCCAATCGACCGCTTCAATGTATTCATTGGACCGTGCTCGGAATGAAAATTTACTACCACTTAGGCTTGACACACACGTGCGACTTTTCAACGACATCTAAGGGACATAATATAAAGTTAAATAGACGTATGTCATTAAAATTAAATGTAATGAAGTCAAATCAAATCTATTTTATATATACATTAGGTATTACCTATAATTATTTGTGTAGCTTTTATATACACTTATACATATTTAATATGTAGTTAATAATTAACAACGACTAAATAATTAAACATAATTTTGTTTGAGGGAGAGTGAATTAATATGGAGAGACCCTGTAACTTATTGCGACCCACTGCAATACTTTATGACTTAAAGACATTATATAATAATGTTTTGGCAGCGCAAAGGATTACCTACATGAGACTTCTAAATTTTATTTTTTGCGTCATGGTAGTGCATGTGTTGGAGCCTTAGGCATAATTTCGCTTGGTTTTACGATTCGTGTATATTTAATTCAGACTACCTCTTTTTATCGCCAGGTTTTGTAAGACTGTGTGTTACTTGCGTTCTCCTGATAGAAAAAGTGTCATAAAACGACGAATTGCCCAAGTGCCTAGTGAAAATAGTTACCCACACATTGTTTCGGTTAAACAGTCTTAAACAAATAATGACTTCAAATTGGAATAACTTTAGAGTAACTGTATGTTCATGAAAGAAAAACTACATGTTACCTCAAAATATGGATGATCATTGTATTTTAAATTAAAATCAGAAGCTTTGGTTTGATGTGATAGCAAATACACCAATGAAAAAAAAATGGTTTTTTCAGCTTTCTAGATTATTTACTTATTTCCTTTTTCAATCTACTTCTAAAAAAGTTTTTTTTTCGTGACGTATATTCTTTTTGCACCTTTATTTTTATTACGTGTATATACGATTAACATGAAATATACATTCTTCCTATTCTTCGCTTATCTCTGCGTCTAAAGTTGACAGGTTGACTACCTGTAACATGATCCGTCTGTATACGAATCTGTATGTACAAGAAGTTTTAAATAAATAAATGCGCGTGTGTAAACGACTTCTTGGTGAATGATAAATGCGTTGCTTGATAGAAGGTACGGTAAGGCTCATGTATGATCAAATATTTATGCTTCTGGATTCCTAGGTTCCTTGAGATACGAATTCTATGAATAAGTATTAAATATTGCTTTTCTAGAAGTGGCGAATTTAAAAAGTAACTTCTTATGAATATCGCTAAGCAGAGTCGAAAAGGTTTTGATTGTGTTTGAATATGACCTTTTTTTTCGAGGGGAAACCTTCAAAGGGTACCCAACGCCGTGGGAGCACCGACGGGTAATGTGGAATTTTTACCTCACTAAAAGCCGTGGCCGTCCTCAGCGCTACGTGGAGGACTCCGGGATCTCCAATGGAACACAACCGGAGTCCCCTGAGCGCGATGCCCCATTCGGGCTCTTCCCAGTGAGCATTTGTACTCACTGTGCCTCGCCTGCGCCTTGAGTGTGTTTAAATTTGACCTAATGCTAAGTTTTATTTTGACAAGGTTGAAACGTTGGCGTCGTATGAGCCTTTCAATCAGAACTAAATCACGCTTAACATTGCTTTAAAACATCATCGTTACATCAGTCGTTCTAATTTCATTGTTAGACACGAGTCTTCCTAATGGCCCTACAATATATTTTTTTATATTATATTACTGTTTTAATATAACTGAGACAAAAAGATGTGATAGTGGTTCGAACGCCACTCAAAGTTAATATGATACAGAAATATGTTTTTTATCTTATGGAAGTAGCAAACGTAGTATGCAGTCAATCTGATGGTAAGTGGTTACTGCCGCCCATGGACATCTGTAAGCAACTTCATGTAGAACATATGTTCTATCTGAAGTCAATCACAGATGCGTTGCCGCTCCCAAGGACTAAGTCGGTCACTTCATATAAAAATTTGCTGGCAACCACACTCTTCAGTACGTAAGAAATGCTTCACGCTAGAAATAGGTGTGGCAGTGGTACCTTCCCGGTAGATCTACTCTGGTTCTACCACCTGGAAAACTGGTGTTACCTCTGTTATAAACTTTATATAGAA
The DNA here is from genome assembly GCA_949699795.1 of Spicauda simplicius. Lineage (NCBI taxonomy): Eukaryota > Metazoa > Arthropoda > Insecta > Lepidoptera > Hesperiidae > Spicauda > Spicauda simplicius. The sequence continues at coordinate 7,124,328 of OX453065.1, forward strand.
CTAGTTTACCCGGTGAATTTCGTTCTGCCTAAAAGAAAGGTGAATTTCAAAAATCTGAAATCATCAGTGTTTCTCCACTATATTATACATGAATCATACATAAAACCATCCTCTTGAATCAATTTATCTATTAAAAAACTGCATTTAAATCCGTAGCGTAATTTTAAAGATATAAGCATACATAGGGATAGACAGCGGGAAGTGACTTTGTTGTATACTATGTATTGGAAGACTTTCTGAAGTAAATCACGGCGTTGTTTGTTCTAAAGACTAAGACGATCGCCTCATAAAAGTAGGCCGGCTACTACACAGTTCTATCAAAATGCATTGACTACTTTACGTTAGAAATTGTTGAAGAAGCGGTAGAATTCCCAGTCGACTTGGTACTTGCAACCTCGAATACAAATATTGTTGAAGATTTTCAATATCAATATAGCACAAGCCATAAAAACATGAAGCGCACATAAAATAAGATTAACAGAATGTAGCCAGCAATAAATTCCGCCACTTGTAAATATTTCAACGGAAATGTCATACATTTTTCACATCAGCCCACTCAAATAATAACTATCGACATTCATATTTTATGCTCGTAATTGCTCTTGTATTTCTGACTTCATCTCTCTGACGTCCTAAATAAGTTTTTTTATATATTGTTTTAGCAAATGAGCATGTACTACACCTGATAGTAAGTGGCCCCTGCCACCCATGGCACACACTTTCTACACACTCAGCCCTACAGTAAGATTTTATGTGTGGTCGTAGTGAAGCCGGTGCCTAAGCAGAGCTTGACAAAAGTTGACAATCTTCAGTTACTGTTAACTTAAAGAATTATTGTAACAAAAAAAGCTAAAAACAGCTTTTATAACACTATAGTTGCAAACGAACATACAATCTACCTCGTGGTAGATTGTCACTGCCACCGATATAAGCAACTTTGAATATAACGAGGTCGAAGACCACCTAAAGTCAATCACAGGTGACTTGCTACTCTCGGGTGGTAAAAGGTTCGGCCCAAATGTAATTGAGCTGGCAACCACATTCTTTCACTATAACGCAAGAACTGCTTTACGCTTTTTTTTTATCTGACTTAAGTAGCAAACGAACATGCAGTCAACCTGATGGGAAGTGGTCATTGCCGCTCATGGACATCTGTAGTCAACTTCATACAGAACATATGTTCCATCTGAAGTCAATCACAGATGACTGGCCCGAGGACGGGGTTGCTCGCCTCATGTGAAAGTGTGCCGGCAACCACACTCTTCCATCGAATCACAAGAAATGCTTCACGCTAGAAATAGGTGTGGCGGTGGTACTTCACCGGTCGAACTACACTGGTTCTACCACCTTCTAAACGCTTTATAACTTTACGCTCATACTCCTTCTACAGCCATTCAATAGGTGTGGCGGTAGTAGAGCTATTGTATTTTCCAAAGTTAGAGTGGCACAATCGAATTGAGTCAAGCGAAGAGACAAAACGAATTACCTAAATCTAAAGCTAGCAGCTCTAGGTTAAATCGACCGGTATCTGCAAATACTTCACTATTACTTTTACTATCAGATATACTGTTCGGTAAGATAGTTTTAGTCTCGAGTTCTTACGTTTTAGTGGACCGGTGTGGTTGACGGCTCATCATACTTTCATTCATACTAACATTATAAAGGCGAAAGTTTGGGAGTGTGTATGTTTGTTACTTCTTCACGTCTAAACGGCTGGAGCGATTTTCATAAAATTTGGTAGGGAGTTAGCTGATACTCTAGATTAACATATAGGCTACTTTTTACTGTGGGAAAATATCTTATTCCTACGGGACAATCGATATATCGATTTTATTAACGTTTGAAGCGCGGGGATCAGCTAGTGTTCATATAAGGCCACGTATGTCTCCGCGTAACCTAACGTGGAGACATAACCACCAAACTGTAGTACAAGAGAATCAAATTTCAGTCGGTGACTATGAGTTAGTGCCAGGGCAGTTTACAATCAAACGGACGGCGTGCTCGTTTATATAATAGCCCATGAAGCGAGCGGTGATTTGCAGCTTTGTGGGAAATTTGCTGCGAACAAATCGTCACGATTGCAATAATGTGGCAAATCGCCCCACTTGAAAGAACCTTGGGAAACGTGATGTTGGCACACGGTGCTACTTCGATTCATTTAATTTTACGGCAAAAATATTAAATATACGTTTAATGTTTTGATTTATCAAACTGCAATGGCACTACTACTGATTATTTCTAAGTAGTTATATAAAAAGTAATGAAAATTATAATTTTTAACAACGTTGTCCCTAAGAGTTTTGTAAATTTGGTAAATTCATATAAAATTTTAATACGTGTGACCTCGGGAAAAACAATGTATCTGTGATTGTTTAGTCAGATTACTTATATGCATGGGCAATGACCGCCATCAGGCTGACTGCATGCTCGTACTTCAAACTTATAAGAAAAAAATATCATTGAGGTATTCTTAAACAAAATCTGTTATAGCAATTTACCAGATTATTGTTAATATAACCTTTGTTGATTAAATAAAAGTAACTTTTATAGATGGTAGAGCCAGTGTAGTTCGCCCGGGGAAGTACCACCGCCACACCTATTACTAGCGTGAAGCAGTTCTTGTGTTTCGATGGAAAGGTGTGGTTGTCGGCACACTTTTGTATGACGCGATTATCTTAGTCCTCGTGAGTAGCGTGAGTATTGAGATTGAGATAGAACTCCATGTTCTGTATGAAGTTGCTTGCAGATGTCTATGGGTAGCAGTGACCAATTACCATCAGGTGGACTGCATGCTCGTTTGCTACTTCAATCTTATAAAAAAAAACTTGGTTACCGATATCGTACTTAAAATAACCTAGTATAGACAAAACCCTCGACATAATCTACAAACAATATTTTAGTTCTCAAATAAGACAAGTTTGCAAATGGTAATGTAACTAATCAAAATATTTCGTAATCAGGGTGCGTTGCTTCAAACACGGGCCGAATACTTAGCAGTTCGAACTTGACAAACTTGTAATTTTGGACCGATTCGAAAACTTCCACGGGTTTAGGAGTATTTTTGTGGTGTTCCAATAGTCATTGAATACGAACTTTTTCATTTACGCTCTCGGACGCACGCTGAATAATATATGAAGCTTGCCGTAGATGGAGCCGGGAATCCTTTGGCTTTAAGGATTTTTTAAGCTTTCCAGCTGAATTAATGACGCTACTCCCGAGGGATTCGAGTAAAAATAGGTTTGTTTATGAAGTAAGGGGAAGAATAGATAAGAATCAGAGATCAACTAAGAATTTCGTTGAATAACAATTTAGTTGGATGTGATTATTTTTGTAGCTTTGTGTGGGAAGGAGCTGTGTGTTGAAATTTAATAAAGTAAACGAAAATTATTCCATGCTATTGTTTCTTAATAAGACTAAGGTTCGATTATTTAACCTTTGATCATACGCTGAGGTAGAGCTCCGGAATAATTAGCCTGAAATTTTCGGTAAATAACCCGAAAGATGTTTCTGTTTTAACATTTTTTTTAGATTTGGTGGTAATGGTGAGGGGGGAGGGAGCCCCATTCCTTTATGTATACCTACCTGTGGCTTAATGTAAAGGTAGCAGAACTTTTTAATGATCATTTTAATATTTAAGGAGTACTCACGATATGCGGTTTTTCGTATCCTTTTAGAATTATATTTGCCGATATTTTTAATGATCATCTTCCACTAGATTACTGCACTGTCAAAAATGATCTCCAGTGTGATAAAGCAGTAACGGGGTTTGATTTTAAGTATATGGTTGATTTACCCTTATTAAATTTCTTGATACATTCGTCACATTCAAAAGTGTATACATACTAGTTTTACGTGCTAGATGGGTGTCAGGATCGCACAAATCAAGAATATCTTTCTTTTAACGATTGCAGTAGCAAACGAGCATTCAGTCTACTTGATTGTAAAATGTCATTGTCACCCATGGAAATCTGTGAGCTATCTGAAGTCAATTATGGGAGCATTGTTACTACCGAGATAAGAGGCTAAGATGGTAGCATATTAAAGTGAGCCGGTAATCACACCCTTTCACCGAAACTGAAAACCGCGTTACGCCAGAAATAGATGTGGCGATGTTACCAATTTACCATCCCTGCTAGAGTGGCGCTGTTAGCACATACACGTTTTACCATCGTTCGTAAGCAAGAAATATTCGTGGTGGTGATGCCGATTTACGCATATTTATCCCTAAGTACCTGCCCGTTAATGTTAATATATCTTTTTTTTTTTGTTTTCGAGGGGGAAACCTTCCAAAGGTACCCGACGCCGTGGGAGCGACGCAGGGTTATGTGGGATTTTTACCGCACTAAAACCCCCCCGGTGGCCGTCCTCGGCGCTGAAAAGGAGGACTCCGGGATCTCGAAACGACTTCAACCGGAATCCTCGAGCGCGCTGCCCCATCGGGCTCCTCCCAGATGGGCGGCTGGGCCCACCGCTCCGTCTAATCTTTACAACGGTATGCGACCACACATACCGCCGTCCTTCCCGGGATTGCCTGACCGAACGGTTCGAGCTCCCACTCTAGCCGTCTGCAACCCCGGAAGCCCCTTTTAGTCGCCTATTACGACAGGCAGGGGATACCGTAGCCCTATTCTGACCCCGAGGGCTGTACCCTCGGGTCGGACGAATGTTAATATATCTATTGCCATGTTTTTCTATTTTATTACACGATGACAATAAAATATCATTAATAAAAATAGTCTCTAAGCTCTCTTCGTTTACTTTATATTTGGGACATTATATTCCAATAACATACGATGGTACCAAACAAACAGATTCTTAGAAAACGTGTGTTCATTCTAAATGAAGAGCAATATTTAAGGGGCTGTCGGAACAAAATTGTGTCAACACATTCGAAATACATATTTCAATAATTATTACGTATGTTTAATCGTTTCATTTTGTAAATAAATGAAACCATGAGTACTTTCCCATGAGGCATAGGTTGTCAAACATTTTATCTCGGATTTGCAACCAACTATATTTAGTTACGATTTGTATTTGCACAAATAGATACACTAACAATTAATCATAACATTTAGTATTAAATTTAGTTTTGGATTTGGTAGTTTACTTTTAAATGATTAATTAATTGGACAGGTGATGACCTGAGGAAGACAGCGGGAAACCGTTGGATTCAGAGGGCACAGGACCGGTTGGAGTGGCGCCATTTAGGGGAGGCCTATGTTCAGTAGTGGACATCAAAAGGCTGATGGATGGAATGAATTGGAACGGGATTAGGTGCAAGCCAACACGGCTTAATAAAAAGAATTTTAAAAAGAAATACAGTAATAAAAACGTCTATGTTCCGGCTAAAAGAGTGGTAAGGGAGGTGTTTATGATATACACTAACTAGTTGTAAGGTGCAGCAATACGTATGTAGAGATTTTCAGGTAAGACTCTAATCTTAACTGGATTGGATTGTAGGTGTGCACGGATGGCAGAGACCACTTACAGATGGACTGCAACCTCGTTTGTTACTTCTATATTAAAAATCATCTGTATTACAAAGACATCAAACTAATTGTTTGATTACCATTTATTAGATTTTTTTCTGTGTGCATAAATAAATAAAATATAATAAATAAAATAATTTATTTATTTATTTAATCATCTTCACTAACATTACAGGAAGTCTATTTCGTTAGTAGATGTAGTCTAATGTGTTAGTACCTATACATACATGGATTATTTATAATATCCATTAATTATCATTATTTAAAATTGGATCAATTTAACATCTGTCAATATTTACTTATTAGGTTAAATCAAATTATTTGTAAATTATTTTAGTAAGTAACAATAAAAATGAAAATGTAAAATTATCTAATAAAATCTTTACGTAAAATTGTAATTGGGATTGGGAAAAGTTATTGTAAGTGGGATCATATAACATTTTTAAGTACAGATCGTTAACTGATGTTTGAGAATCGCCGTCATAGGAAGATATACATTACATTCGCTTTGGCTTATGAATAACACATGAGTTGCGTACCTTTATTTGAGCTACTTGAAATACAGTGGATTTGAAAATGAGCGCCAAATTTATGATTGCTGAATCGCCGGGAGTGTTCTAAGTGATTCGTGAACGATTCCTGAAAGCTTTAAAAGGGCTAGAGGATGCTTTACTGGAATTGATACGTTTTATTAGAAATAATTTTGCCGAGAAAAATTTTGGATATTAAATAAAGTGTAAAAATTCGATACTATATTTAATATTATAGAAGATTAAAAACCAATATCTGTCTCATGACATAAGTGTATTATCCTTCCGTTCCAAAAATAACGTGTGTCGCATAAACAAGAACCCGTTTTGACTTCCTCTCCAGAGGTCGCAATAGCTGTGCCCAATCTTAAGTAAGATTTCAATCGAATGTGGGGTTGATTAAGATGTCCATGGGTGACAGAGACTACTTTTAGTTAAATATTTACCATTTCTATAATTGTATCTCGTCGTAAAAAATATTTAATATTTTTGCTTATCACTACAAGGACTCACTGCACTTTGACTTGATTTGACTTATTATCAAGGTCCGAAACCATTTAACTCTACGAAATATTAAAGTTTCGGCAAATGGACAAAAATTCCACAAAATTACAAAGAGCTCGAATTTATTAATTTAACGCTTGTATTACAAATAGCTTTAATTTAACATATTTCACAAATTTAATTAACAAAAATTATTTTTGAAGTGAAACTTCTTTAGGCGCATGAGGGTAACATTTTTACAGATGAAACGTCACGCCGGTATGCAACGGAAGTGTCGGAAAAGAGAGAGAGAGTGATCGAGACCGATTGAGAGAGAGTAAGACAGGGCGAACGTAGCATGAGCAACTAGCCGTGGAGTGAGAGTAGGGAGCAAGCGAGTGAGAAAGATTGAGAGAAAAAGTGAGACAGAGCGAACGTCGTATCACGCCTTTTTCCCTTCCTCTTAATCTTGGAAATTTAAAGTTTTAGATTTGTATAAATATAAACAAGATTTATAAATTAGTTCGCCAAAGAAGTTTCACTTCTGACATGTGTACTTTGTACGCACGCATGTTTTTTTTTTAATAACTGACCTTTAAGTTATAAAACCGACAAAAATAAGACATAAGTGTATATCACAATAATTGCTACATCATGAAGCCATAGACGGAGATAAGGTGAACGTAAAAAGAGACGACGTAAAAAATTCATTTCCCCAGAGATATTACCGCACCTGGGCCGATATTAGAGGACGGACGAACGGCTTCGACATCGTGCTACCTCGGTTTGCCTATCAAATACTCCACCGTCAGACAGTCAGGAGATGTACTATAAAATGATGAATATAAAACTGTTGTGAGCCTATTTACTCGACCGCGTCAGAAGCAGGGTGATGCTATCGAGTGTATGTCTATTTCTTTAGTAGTATATATGGCATATCATTATAATCGCAGAGTGGCATAGGTTTTATATATAACTTTTATAGGTATTAAACGAAAGGAAATATTGAATTACATATAACGAAGTGAGTGTGTCGTGTGACGTCAGGAAGGCCAGGAGTCTTCATTACTGTCCATTCTTGAAGATTTCAAGTAAAACACAGGAATAAACTTCTTCGATTTATTCACAATTGAGGAGGTCCGATCGCTTCGACGGTTAAACAAAGAATCTTTTTTACCAGCACGCGCTCGCCTTTTTATAACAATGTTTGGTGAGGTGACAATAACAAATTTATGGAGGGTAAAATAAATTACAATTCTAAAGATCACTAAATATTGCTAATTTAATAAACAAACAATTTTCGATCTTTAAACTAACTAAAATGATTATTTTCGGCGAAGTGTTTTTCATAAATACGCGGTGTCGCGCCGACATATGTATATTTAAATAGACTATTACATAAATATATATTTTACAAAATAAATATAATACTACATATTTGGACGAATAATCTAAAAACAGTAATATAAATGAACGTACAAACTAATGAAACTGATCGTTTAACAATAATCAATCAAGTGAACTGAACCAAATGGATACTAATGGGTCTATTTTAAGTACTTGGTTTTTTTTTATTTTAATAACTAGCTGTACTCGCCGCTTCGATTGCAAATCAGTCTATCGCAAAGTTTTTGCTGCGCAAATCTTGAATCCGTGGGAATTCTATGATAAAAAGTAGTATATATGTTGTTGCATGACCTTTTCTGTAGTAAAAGTCCCATCAAAATCGGTTTAGCCACTCAAACACAGATTACCCCGAGATCACCCGGACAAAAATTACCATTCCATGCACTTCGACATTATGTTTTGACTCAATCACACGTATGGCATGAGCAAGCATGACAGGTACCCCTGACGAAGGGCACAAAGCGATCGTTTGCTTGCAGAGATAATATTTATTTGATATATTATTTGGCGTATACCTATTTTTTTCCTCTAATATTTTCTTCAGTATTTACTTCATGCATATAGTGTGCAGGACAATTTTAATCTATATTAAATTACGTCGCTAACGAATGCATTTATTTATATAAGCATTAATACCGAACAGAAGAAACAGTCTCGAAAACAACATAATATTTTTAGTTGAAACATAACAATAATTATTGTGATTTAACCATAAAAGACAGAGCTATGCTATCGCGGACCTATTTATGGTATTTTTGTAGATCTATAATTCTCTAGTACATTACTTTAGTGATACGCGGCTTACGCGAGTAAAGCTCTACGCAGGTGCGATTTTTTACAACCTCTTCAACATTATTCGTTATATTTCAGTCAATTTACATAAAACCCTAATTTAAAAATTACTTTGACCATCCTCAAGACTTGCACTATCGCCCTCTATCTTTTAGTAAAAACTGTACAGAAATTTGTTCAGTAAATTTTGAGAAAACACATACAGACAGACAGCCTTTGGGCACTTTGTTTTATGATAAATATAGATAATATCTATAGGATCTAGTCCTTGCAGTAAAAGTAAGACTAAAAAGTATATTTTCGACGAGCGTTAAAATACAATAATATACAGCGTAAAAGAATCGTTTCCCGGAGGTATAACTACACAAAAGCAGATGGTAGAGAAAGGAGGGGTTAAATATCGTACTATATTTGTTTTATCTATCTCAGTATATTATGTACACATATATCTAAGTATATTATGTCATATTATGTACATACAAGTTGCTAATAAGAAGTATAAATAAGTACAATATTAATATTAAACAGGTTCGAAACAAAAGATACGGAGTATGAAAAAGAAAATTTGAAAAATCCTAACAAAATCTTTTTACTTAACTCAATGAAAATGAAAAACAAGAACACACATGAAAAATGAACATAAATGAAAAACAAGAAAAACAAAAACATACATGGTTTTGGTAGAACCAGTGTAGTTCGACCGGGGAAGTACCACCGCCACACCTATTTCTAGCGTGAAGCAGTTCTTGCGTTTCGATAGAAGGGTGTGGTTGCCGGCACACTTTCACATGAGGCGACCATCATAGTCCTCGGGAGTAGCGACGCATCTGTGATTGACTTCAGATGGAACGCATGTTCTGTATGAAGTTGATTACAGATGTCCATGGGCGGCAGTTACCACTTACCATCAGGTGGACTGCATGCTCGTTTACTACTTCAGTCAAATAAAAAAAAAAGAACAATAAAAAGTTTTAAAATAATACGTTGCTTCATTGTTATGTTCAAGCAGTTTAAAAGAACGTCATAGTAACTCCACATGAAGTCATACAGAGGTGAGAAGGGCAAAGAGAAACGTAAAATGAGACGTCGTAAATATTCATTTCCCCAGAGATATTACCGCACCTGGGCCGATCGGAGGACGAAAGGTTTTGAATGCGGCCCTATTCCTGATTAAGATAAATAGAAATATATGGAGTAGATTTGTACCCCTGGCTTTCACTGGCAGTTTATATTGCGATCAGATAAAAACCCAAATTTTACTCGAAATCCTTATGATATAAAGTAATAGACATTGATGATAATGTTTAACAAGAAAATATTATAATAAAAATATGTATAGATATGGCACTTTGTGATTCTAATGATTTGTCATAAGTATGTCATAATCCGTGAAGCTGTTCGAGATTAACGCAAGCTAAAAAAATACTTTGGGGGAAACCTTAAAAAGGTACCCGACATCGTGGGAGCGACGCAAGGTTATGTGGGATTGTTGCCACACCAAACCCTCCGGTGGCCGTCCCTAACGCTACAAAGAAGACTTCGGGATCTCCAAAGGAACGCAACGGGTTCGTTTCCCCATCGGCCTCCTCCCAGGTAAGCGGCTGGGCCCACCGCTCCGTCTGGTCTTTGCGACCACAGATAACGCCGTCCTTCCCGGGGTCGTTAGACCGAACGGCTCCCACTCTAGCTGCCCGCAAACCCGGAAGTCCTTTTTAGTCGCCTCTTACGACATGCAGGATACCGTAACCCTATTCTATACCAGGAACTATAGGGACTTGCATATTTACCTTCGAAAAACATTACCAAAGAGGGTTCGCATTTCTGTAAGAAAATAAACTTATAATTCGCATCCCTTTCGAGGTACAACATCACCTTTAAAGTTGATAGGAAAATGTGGAATCGAATGTGTTGAAATTTTGTTCCTTTTACATATCGGCTAACGCTGTAACTGGGGTCCAGTTTCAAACTATTACTGGGTGGAGGAAATTGAAATATTGTCTCTAGGGTTTTTATCGATTCATCGGTTGCAAAGATAGAACTTTGGGATGAAAGAATAACACCGTTTTTATTATTGGATTGATTGGTTGTACGTATTGTGTAATATTTTTGAGTTCAGCTTCATATATAATTGTAGATATGTAAGTAGGCAAACCAGTAGGTGGAACCGGTGTAGTACGACCGGGAAAGTACCACCGGCACACCTATTTCCAGCGTGAAGCATTTCTTGCGTTCGATGGCAGGGTGTGGTTGCCGGAACACTTTTATATGAGGCGCCCATCATAGTCCACGGAAGTAGCGTCGCATCTGTGGTTGACTTCAGATGAAACCCATGTTCTGTATGTAGTTGATTACAGATGTCCATGGGCGGCAGTGACCACTTACCATCAGGTGGACTGCATGCTCGTTTGCTACGTTGCTCGTCAGATAAAAAAAACGTAAACAATTATCGTATTGTTAACGTTACAAGCTCATCATAAAGTCACATGTTTTGAAGAAATGGCTCTTCAGCGTTCCGACCAAAAATTATATTCGTGACGATTAACATTCAGCTGCACGGATGTTTCATTTAAATAGCCCCAAAAAAATATTCTAACAATTAAATCCAGGGCCGACTCCTGAGAGGCATTAGGCTGTTATTTATGAAGGTTGAAATAGCTGGATAAGCAGATTCCCGCTAATCAATTTTGTTGTAGCGAACTTTACGACCGGACGACGAATTTATGTTTCGACAAGTCGCTGCGGACCCGACTTTTACGAGTATGACCACGCGTGTGGGGACTAGATATTGTGTATCTACCTACTATGGGCCCTTGCGTATTTACTTCCGTAGTTAAAACTTCAGTTTTTTTTTCATCTGACTGAAGTAGCAAACGAGCATGCATGCAGCAGATGGTAAGTGGTCACTGCCGCCCATGGACATCTGTAAGCAACTTTATACAGAACATGGGTTCTAATGAAGTCAATCACAGATGCGTTGCTACTCCCGAGGATTATGATGGTCGCCTCATATAAAAGTAAAAAGACCCGAACGGGTGAGTGATACAAGCATGGCGTCGATGTAAACTACACTGTGCCAGTTATTATTTGCTTTAAGTGAGAAAAAGTGAATAAAAAGTAAGCATACTGGTCTGAATTAGTTTTGTATCCCTTATAGCATTCAAAGTGTTTTCTTTATATTTTTTCTGTTTTTTAAAGTTTTATTCTAAAACCTAACCTCTTTGAACTTTTGTATGTCTACAATTACGTTCCGTTTTGTACAAAAAAATATCTTAAGTGAGGTACATTACGCCAATAACTTGGCTAATGTGCCCTGATTAGTTTCAGGTAATGTACTCCATATGTTTATTCCTTTTATTACATTATTTTTAATTATTACTGATCAATTATTATATTTATTTAATATTTTGTTACTTTATAAGATAGCTTTTAACGTGCAAGTTTAAAGTTTAAAATTCTTTAAGATTGTATTATTGCTTCAAATTTACTTCTACTCTGTGATTGACAACATTGATTGATTGTGCTCAACTATTATATTTCAGGAAATGAGAAACGAAAAGGCAGCAGATCCAAGAAAATAGACGGAAGAAAATATGATAAAAGCAGTAGAAGATGTCAAAACAGGAATGTTATGGAAAATAACACTATAATGTGTTCTGGCAGGTTCCATGAAGATTGCCCAAGCTATCTGGAGAAATGCAACAAGTGTGGTGGCAAAAATAAAGAAAAAGGGAAGGAAAAGAGACTAGCAAATGGGAGCTTCAGTGGGGCACATATAACTGATGTATCCGTGAAATGTGCCCCACCATAGACTTTAAATAAATACTGATTTCAGCTGCTTTAATTACATTTAAGAGGTGTTTTTTAGTTTTTGTTATGCTAGTCAATTCAGAGGTTAAGACTATTCACAATAATAAAGATTTTTGAAATGATTTTGTTTATTATTAGAATTTTTCGAATGGTCAGGCACAATTGGCTGATTTACCCTATGCTTAGATCTCTAAAAATTCAAGAGGAAGGTTTTTGTGTGTAATAGTATAGTTGAGAAACACTGATAATTTTAGATTTTTTACTTTTAGGTGGAACGACGTTCGCCGGGTCAACTTGTATTTAATAAATTTCATATGAGTTCAGAGTATTATTGCATGCATATCCGTAACAAAATCTGAAATACGTATTTTAGATCATAAGCTTTTAGATTATAGTTTAAAAATAAAAGACTGAATTACGATTTACAATAACAAATTGAAACAAACAGTCATTATCGTTTTAATAAACTCAAAAAAATTCAAAATGCAAACAAAATATGTCGAGTATTTCTTTGCAAACATTGTAATAAAAGAGAAAGAATATTCAATATTCATTTCTAAATTCCCAAAAGAGTTGGCGAAGCTGTGCGCCTTTGAGTTGGGCTTGATGCTCCGCTAATACCTTCCCTGACCTGAGACTTTTGATTTTATGCTTACTTCGCAACTTTTATTCTCTAAAGCTGTCTGCATTCTGACAACTTTAGTGCATCTGATTTTATGCTTACTATGAACCTCTTTGTGTACTAAATGTGGACTAAATTTTGACAGGGTTCGAAGTTCTTCGTATTTTGTTTGAAACTGTTTAACATTTAATGCTGCAAGTTAAACTCAATTCAACTTTTGCGGTTTTTTAAAAAAATAGGGGGATTCTAAGATTGGACAAAGAACCGTACATTGGAAGAGGCCTTTTTTCTCGAGGGAGAAACCTTCAAAAGGTACCCGGTAGAGGTGGGAGCGACGCAGGGTTATGTGGGATTTTTACAGAATTAAAGGGTGGCCGTCCTCGGCGCTATAAAGAGAACTCCGGGATCTCCAAAGGAACGCAACCGGAATCTTCTGAGTGCGTTGCCCCATTGGGCTTCTCCCAGACGGGCGGCTGGACCTACCGCCCCATCTAGCCTTTACGACGGTATGCGACCACACATACCACCGTCCTTCCCGGGATCGCCTGACCGAACGGTTCGAGCTCCCACTCTAGCCGCCCCCAAACCCGGAAGCCCCTTTTAGTCGCCTCTTACGACAGGCAGGGCATGTCGTAGCCCTATTCTGATCCCGGAACTACAGGGACGACATTGAAAGAGGCCTATGTTCAGTGGTGGATTAATTTAGGCTAAAGATAATTTTCGAAGTAGGTATAATTACACTTATTTGTTTAGTTGTAGTACGAGTAAATAAAAAGTAATATGATACGGTCATAAAAAATATGTTAATACCCTCCCACAGATAAATATTAGCAGATAATGTATTTCAAATACGCATATAATTTTGACAAATTTAAGGTACTTGAGAGTCATACACTGGATGTGCTGATGGAGAAGCCGAAATTAATACTATTATTTTAGTATGTTTAATTCTGTTAAATAATGGAAACTTAAAGATGATCTAATCGCCTTAATATAAACAAAAAACCTAGCAACTCGTATCTAAGTCGATGTTAAACCCAAAGTCTTGGTTGGTATAACAAAAACCGACCGAACACGTTCGTCCCTCGGAACGATAATTCGTGAATCATTGACGAGCGTTATCAACCCCTCGGGCTTAGCGGCCTTATCGCGACACCGAACCAACTGGAACAATACCCTGGTAGGGATGTAACAGACCCTTAAATATGTTGAAGAAACAACGATAGTGCTATTTTATGCCTAAAAAGATTTTTACGAGACTAGTTGACCCGGCGAACTTCGTTCCGCCTAAAAGTCAAAAATCTAAAATTATATGTGTTTCTTCTGATATTATGCGTACAAAACTTCCTCTTCAATCACTCTATCTATTAAGAATAACTGCATTAAAATCTGTAGTGTAGTTTAGAAGCGACTTTGCTTTATACTATGTAGTGATTAACGTAGCAAATAAGCTTGCATTTTGCCTGATGGTGATGATGCCAGCCATGGACTACAAGCAATTTTATATAAAACGGAGGTGCTAACTGAAGTCAACCACACATATATTGCTGCTCGGAGTACCAAGATGGTCGTATGATATAAAATTCGCCGACAACTACATCCTTTCTCGAAACTCAAGAAATGCTTCTCGCTATGTATGACGGAGGTGTTACCCCTGTCGAATCATACTCGCTTGACTACCTTGCATTTTTTATCTTTAAATGTTACACACAATATAAGCTTGAATCGGTTAATCACAAAGAGCTGTTAATTTTAAGCGGACTGCATAAAATTTTTAGCCAATCCTGATTCTTTATAATGCCTCTGCATTTTTCCTTTCATATGTTTCATACCTAAAAACAGGAGCACTGAAGCAGTATTTAATAAAGCTTCGTTTTAGGACTGTTGCATATTCATACAACTTTCAGACTCTTTCTTAGTAAATGTTTCTGATAATTCCGTATTACTTTTTTAATTTGATAAGTAAACTTGTTTTATCTAATACAGGTTTACCTTTTAATAGGTCTGTTGATATATCAAATTGAATCCTATAGGTCTGCTGATCATATATTTCTATCTCTCGTCAACCCATGATTGTCCCACTGCTGGGCACGGGTCTTCTTTTCGAATGAGAGAGTTTAGATCATAGTCCACCGCGCTGGCCAAATGCGAATAGGTGGACATATATTTCTATAGAAAAACTAAAATGTTAAAATCTAGGCACCGTCCTAATAGTTGTATTAAGCATAATATCTTTCTTTAAACGGTAAGGAAAGTCAACATCCTTGTCAGCGGCAAATCCGTCAATCATTGGCTCACCGTATCAGGCCTTCAGCTTAGTAAGCCTTATCGTTTCTACAAGGTTGGCGCTACCGTGAGCTATCACGAGCTTAGTAGGGCTGTCATGGATACTCCGTGCTCTGTAGTATGTCTGTGTTGCGAGTTTATAATGTTTCCTCACAGCAAGCATTTGCTTGTTTCCTCCTATATATTGAAATGTACATTGCATGCTTTTGTTTTGTTTTTTGGTGATGAGTTTTTTTATAGTTGGACCTAATGATAAGGCAGACGGGCCACCTGGTGGAAAGCAGTCATCGTCGCCTATAGACATTTGCAACACCAGAGGAGTCACCAATGCATCGCCAGCTTTGAAGGAGGGTTCTTTTTACACCTTTTTTGAAGAAACCCATGTCATATCGCTTCGGGAATACCTCAGGAGAAAACTCATGATGGACTGTATGAGTTGCAACAAGAACAATGCTTGTTACAAGGAAAGGTAATAAACTCGTAATGAAGGTACTGCTTAGAGATATATAATGCACTTTAGCACTATATGTCAGAAATGCTCCGATTGATTGATTGGTTTTCCTTATTGCAATATTATCGTTTCTATTTTTCGGTTTATTTGATTTTGTGTGATCATCATCTTATTTTTAATAATTAACGGGTACTTATGATATGGGATATGGGTGACCACGATCCATGTAAATGGGTCAAAATATCGGCAAATGAATTCTTAAAGAATTCAAAAACCGCATATCGTGAGTACCCGTTAATTATTAAAATATATCAATTCCGCGATAATACTAGTCTGAAATCATATATCATATTACTTTATTGATCATCATATTGCGTGATCATTATATTGACAATTAGTCTGACAAATAGAGGGTTCCGGGTTCGATCCACGGCCAAACAAGTATCTAAATGATGAATTAACGTTTCTATTCTGAGTCGAGGTGCTTGTTTAGTTTTCTTTGTACAACCATGGCAACTATGGAGAAAAGATTAATAAGTTATTAGCAAAGAAAGCTGTTGGAATTATTACCAAATGATTTCATTTTCTTCATGATATTTAAATATGTTTGTCGGATAATCAACAATTAGTACAATACTATAGATGTAATAAAGTTTCTCCTATCAAAGAAAGCCTTGATATTGCTTTAGCTTACACCAATCAAGTAATGGTTTCTTCATTCCCCCATCAACCCATTATTGGCCCACTGCTGGGTACGGGTCTTCTCTCTGAATGAGATAGTTAGGCCATAGTCCACCGCGCTGGCCAAGTGCGAATTGGTTGACTTCACACACCTCCGGAGAACTTTTTTTAAAGAACTCTCGGGTGTGTAGGTTTCCTCATGATGTTTTCCTTCACCGAAAAGCAGTGATAATTAATTTATAATACGCACATAAATCAGTGGTGCGTGCCTGGGATTGAACCTCGGACCTCCCGATCGAGAGGGCAAGTTTCAACCATTAGGCTATCACTGCACTGGTTTCATTATGAAAATCTATTACTTGCTCTTATTTTCTATTCGACGAAGAGTAAGGTAAGATACTAGAGCTAACCTTTATTACCCATCTAAAACAAGACGGAAAAAAAAGATATACAAAGAAAAGAGACAAACCCATTGAGTTTCTTGCCGGATTTTCTCAGTTGAGGTCATGTTCCGTTCCAGTGGTAGTATAATAAAAAAATATGGAACTGACAATTTGTAAGCGCCCCCGTAGGCCTATGCAAAATAAAGACATTTCATTTCATTTCAGTACTTTACCGATGTAACAGCGTATTAGACCATTAGCTGATTACTGTAACTCAGCTTAGCGTGAAACACTGACAATTCTAACTATGGCATATTTTATCTAGTAAAATGCCATTTCCTATACAAGTTAAGGGCTACACAGCCCTATTAAAACCGTAAACCTTCTGGCCGATGATAAGATACGCGATACATCTTACGGTTGCGTCGCTTTGTATTTTATGAGTCGCCGAATTCGGGACAAAACGTGAGCTTCGCCCTTTATGGCGGAACGAAGAAAACGCTACAAATAGGGGACGCGGGTCCACTTGGGAACTCAAAATTCAAAATATGACATAGACCAGAAGCTAACACATAGCCACGTATTTCAGTAAATGCTAGAGGCTATTCAGTCTATATTTAAGGTGGTTTAAGTTATTACTGGTGAGCAGTGATAGCCTATTGGTTGAAATTTGCACTCTCAATCAGGAGGTCCGAAGTTCGAACCCAGGCACGCAAAATTGATTTATGTGCATATTAGAAATTAATTATCACTGCTTTTCGGTGAAGGATAACATCGTGAGGAAACCTATACACCCGAGAGTTCTTTATAAAAAAAGTTATCGGAGGTGTGTGAAGTCCGCCAATTCGCACTTGGCATGCGCGGTGTACTATGGCCTATAACTCTCTTATTCTAAGAGAAGACCCGTGCCCAGCAGTGGGACAATAAAGGGTACCCCATTTAAGTTGCTTTGAAAAGTAGTAAAACTTATATGACATGCGTGGTACCATCGTCACATCGATTTATAGCGTGAAGACGTTCTTGCGTTTCGGTGGAGGGGTATGGTTGCCAACTCTCATTTGTATCAGGCGACTATCTTAGAGTCCGGAACTAGCAACGCATCTGTATTTAGATAGAACTCTTATCTTCTTATTTATAAATAAAGAATGTTTGTGTGTATGTCTTCTATAGAATAGTAAACTATTCATTTGATCATGTGATGATCTTTAGCAAAGTCATTCATGAGCTCGCGAAGGTTTCTAGTGTATTTTTTTTTGTGATGGCGTAGCAACGCGAGCATGGTGGCGCGCAGTTAGTTATGCATAAAGTTGATACGGAGTACACTAAGTCTGTAGTGATAGTATATCTGAAGTTAATGATGCTATATGCTATCAGTGATGTGATAACTACCTATGTAGCTAGAAAAATTATGTATAGTTGGAAATATTTTACATTATATTTGTCATTTTCGAGAGTAAAGTATTATGTAATCATGATGATTCATTTATGTCTTAGAGCAATAGAGATTATAGTGGTGTGTCTATGTTAAGAGCATTTTGTTTTTTATACGTTTGAAGTTGCAAAAACGCTAAACTAATAAGACAAATTCATATTACTAACATATCAACCAGATATTCTTCTAAGAGATGTTTCAATTTTGCATCTGACGTTACCATTTAAAAGCTAAGTTAATACCATGTTCACTTTTTCCTAAAAATGTTATATAAAAAAGTTTAAAATTAATTATATTAACATTATGTTACTTTTGTGCTACGTTAGATCTGTATTTAACATCTACGAAACATGTTACATTGTATTAGATTCATTTAAGACACAAATATAATATGAGTAGGAGTATAATATATTCCCAGTAATTTCGTTTCCTTGTAGTATTAAGATAAGAGCTGTCACCTAACTAACGTTAACAAAAACCGACATAAATTTTCAGGCTTCCGCCTGCGGTATGTAGCATTTGTAGGATAACAAGAACATACGTAATTTTCTCAAGGAAGTGTATTTCCCGCTTGTTTGTTCTAATACATATTAGTATATCATGGGAGTCTTAAGGTTCCGCACTCAGAGGGTTAAAACGGAACCCTATTACTAAGACGCTGTTCTTCTGTCCGTCTGTCAGTCATCAGGCTATATTTCATGTGATAGCTAAAAAGATAGACATTTTCTCAGATGATGTATTTCTATCGCCTTCTCTTCTTATATATGCATATGTTTATATAAACATAAAAACAAAATAAAACAAATATTTAAGGAAGTATTCCATACAACAAACATTATTTTTAACCGTTTTTTACAGATAATGTACGGAACCGTTGGTGCGCCCGTAGGTACCGCCCGTACCAACTCGTACTTAACAGGTTTTTGGATTATGTACAAGAAACAAAGGAGCACGTTGTCATACCACCGCTCATGATTATTTTTAATAAACTCTAGAAAAAATAAAGCTTTTTTAGAGTCTGACATCAGATATGTTGCACCTCCTGAAGACTAAGAAGACTACGGTAAGTCGAACATAAGTATATCTTACTTCAAACCAGAAAACAGCAATGCTTAACACTATCCTCTAACTAATACGAACCTCATAAAGCAAAAATAGGTGTGGCGGTGGTACACTGGCAGTCGAAACATGAAGGATTCCACTACCCTTTAAATCTCCGTGACTTATCTAACATAATAAAAATGAAATATATCGCTTATCACAAGTGTTAAGGTGCAAAATACACTATTTTCCCGCTCATAATGTTTTGAGAATATATCCGAGTTACCTACTTTTCTCAGCCTACTTCCCTAACTACTCTTTACGGATGAAATGATGTGATGCGAAGAGGCATTGAGTCGAAATAAAAGGGAAGATCTAGAGCGCTCGTCTTAGAATTTCTAAAATTAAACCTCACGCGCTGACGTCAACATACAACCCATTTTTCACCCGAGCCCCATTAAACTTACGTTACGTTTTCTCCCTGTTATAATATTAAATCTCCTAACTGACGGATGAGTATTGAGACACACAGATGCGTTGAATACTAACCGATTTTGTGCCGTTTATAAATGGGAACAATGTCTTTCCGATATGCATAAGTGCGGATATATCATAATTCTTAGAAGATTCTATTTATTTTTTTTCTTTCTTAAAGGTTGTAGAAACCTTTATTGTTTGATTGTAGAGGCCATCGCTATACCAATTTCGACGTATAGCAGCGTCAGACGTTGCTTTGTTTTTATTTGACTGACGTAGCAAACGAGCATGCAGTCCACCTGATGGTAAGTGGTCACTGCCACTCATGGATATCTATAATCAACTTTATACAGAACATGGATTCTATTTGAAGTCAATCACAGATGCGTTATTACTCCAGAGGACTATGATGTTCGCCTCATATAAAAGTGTGCCGGCAACCACACCTTCCATTGAAACGCAAGAAATGCTTCACGCTAGAAATAGGTGTGGCGGTGGTACTTCCTCGGTCGAACTACATTGGTCCTATTACCTTCAATATATACATTTAAAATATGTACATTTATTTGAAGCGTTTCAGTGTAGTTCCTGGGAAAAGTAACGAATTTGTATTTTATTCGAGGTCTTGCAACTTAGTCCACAGAGGTACTGACGTAACTGTAGGCAACCTTTGAAAGAAAGAAAGAAAAATCTTTATTTAGTCAATTTTTGGGTTACAATAATATTGATTACATAAGATGTTTAAAAAAAAAAGGATAAAAAACTTAATATTGAATATGCCGGGTAAGGCGTTCTAAATTTATGGCACTCACATACTCGTATTTATCATTAAAAGACTTAGAATTAGACACTATATTACAATGCTGATAACTTTAGAAGATTAAATATTTTTTGTATTTTTATATTTTTAAATCATTGTTTAAGAATTCGTCATACGTGTAATAGCATTTTTCTATTAATATATTTTTTAATTTTTTTGTTGAGACTGATCTTATCTGGAGATGATTTTAAATGTAACAGGACACTTATTGGAAAGAGATAATAGGAAAATTAATATTAGCAATATTTGGTCTTAAATTTTTGAATACGTTTTTGTAAAATAAAAAATAACATCTGCCAAATCTGACCACATCAGTATGTATCACATGAATAGGTGTCTCCCGTGTATTTTCTTAAAATAAAGGGACGGTGCTCCGTCCCTTGTTTTCTGATACATAGCCCTCTGACACGCGAAGCTGACATTCATTCACTACCGGTTACTATATTGTTTAAGGTTTTATGTTATTACTGTTTTTAACCGACTTCCCAAAGGAAAGAGCTTATCTTTCGTCACGTATATTTTTTTTTCGCTGGATCACGTTGACACTACATGTATCTTATATGAGCGCCGACTTCGGAACTATGTACTAAGTACTGTGTTTGCTCTAAGCCAACATGTATTTAAATTATTTTTTTATTCTATGTGACATTGAAGTCGGTTGTATTTTTTTTAAAGCGTCTTTATTCACCGCATAATGATGTGTTAATAGTCTGAAGATTTAAAATTTTTCTTTGATACCTATAAGGAAATTCTAGTTGTCGGTGTAGCAATTTTTGTACGCTCAGTCGCTATATCATAAAGAAGTGTTAATTTATTAACTTCATTTGATTGTGAACTATGGAATATATAGAAAGATTAAGTCTGATAATATAATTGCCTACAACATGACTTTGAAGTAAAATTAGTTTGTTGACCTATATTTGCATTGGATTTACTGTATCAAAGATAACACAAGGCAAATTAAAATTGCAACGAAATATACATACTGCTAATTGAGTAAAAATATTTTCAAAAGTATCATATATATTCATGGTAATCATATACCATCACCCAAAAATACCAGTCAATTATACAGTGTGGTGTGTATTGCCTAAATCCTTTTTACTTTGAGATGATATCAGTGCGGAGTAGAGAGATTGAATAGAGTTGTAAATGTTTTTTTTTGTATAATAAATATTTTGTAAAGGGGGAATTCTTTATTATCGTCCACCTGATGGTAAGTTGCCGCTGCTGCTCTCAGACTGCAATAAACCTCGAAAAATATTAGGAGTTTTCTTAATGGACATATGTTCCGACTTAGTGCGAAGTTTAAAGAATGTCGCAAGAGGACATCACCCTTCAAGGCCAGAATGCAGTAGCAGTTAAAATACTGATATTTGTTGAAAATAGAAGTGACAGTAATGCCATGACGATCGAAAGATGAGAATTCCTACCGAAGCAATTTTAGGTGGTAATACCTATTTAGTTTTGCAAACACGGTCATACAGTTGCAGAGTTCCATGTAGAGAAAACGGAGCTAAGATATAAAATTACTTCAATTATATATAATCTTAGTTATTATAACAAATTATAGTACCTACCTATTATGTTTGACAATTTATTTTACTCGTAAAAGTCGAATCCGCAGCGATTTGTCGAAACATAAATTCGTCGTACCGACGTAAAGTTCGCAACAACGAAATTGATTAGCGGGAATCTGCTTATCCTGCTGTTTGGACCTTCATAAATAACGGCTAATGTCTCTCAGGAGTCGCTCTTCAGGACGGCTCAATTTGGTTATTTACCCGATATTTAAGTTTAATTACTTTAATTTTATTGTTTACCGCCTTTCGATATACACACACGTTAAGCTAAATAATCGTTTTATCCTTTGTTATTCAATCTTCAATATTGAATGTAGGTACCTAAGTGGGGAAGCATTAGTATATCGTATGATCCAATTTTAATCAAGCACTGCATCTAGGTACCCTAATTTAAATTAGGTACCTGTTTTGCAGTAGTTTACATTAAATTAAGATTCGTATTTTTAATTTAACATGCGTTCCATCTGAAGTCAATCACAGATGCGTTGCTACTCCCGAGGACTATGATGGTCGCCTCATATAAAAGTGTACCGGCAACCACACCCTTCCATCGAAACTCAAGAAATGCTTCACGCTAGAAATAGGTGAGGCGGTGATACTTGCCCGGTGGAACTATACTGGTTCTACCACCTTCATGACTAATGAATGTCTTCAGAATTTTTTTTCCCTTTTCTAAGTTACTTATAGATTTCTTTTGCTCCTTTTGCTATCGACATTTACCTATGACTTGATAATAAGAATAATACGTAATAATCCAGTCAAATTAACTAAAAGGTCTCAAATTAAGTTTGGCACTCAACTTTTGCTTGAATGGGTAGACTGAGAGTTAACTAGGTAGATAGCTCAGAAAATAAATTCGTTGAGGCATTATGATTGGTACCTACTTATCATAATGTCTCGTTCTACACATATAATGTTGGAAACTTTTACCATTAAATAAATATCAAATTTAACCTATTAGTGTGTTATGTCTGAGACCATGTTAAAAAACCAAGTTTGTACAACTTATAAAAATAAATATGGTATATCTTACCTATTCTAAAATTTTATTATAATTATGAACATAGTTTATACGTCAAAAACTCTTAGGAAAATTGATCACTTTATATTTTATTGAGGTAATTGTATTTTTTTTACATATTCATCCATCCATCTCTTTGATGTCCGCTGCTGGTCCTGTGCCCTCTGAATCCAACGGTTTTCCGCTGTCTTCTTCAGGTCTCCAGTCAGGTTTTACATATAGGTAATTGTATTTCCTAATGCAGAATCCAATGTAATACAAGTCGTTAACGCCAAAATGTGGCAATGTCCATCCAAAACCTAAATGCGAGGCAAACAAAATTTTTCCGCACATCTTTTTTGGTTTTGCTAACGTTCACTACAAATGACTGTAAAAGAAAAGTTTGAGCGCCAAACGAGCTGTATCTAGCCGAGTTCGTTTTAAATTCAAACTTGCACGGTACTATCTACCTGTCTGGGCAGGCTTTATGTGAAAAGGGAAGCGAATAAAACTGAATGAGGTAAAAACATGTAAAATTGGATTAAATTTTTAATTAGAACAGGAAGCTTAGGCAAACAAAACGTAAGTTAAAGCTTTGCTTAGAGTTGCGGTGTTCCTTATAACGAATTCTTTCACGGAAAGTCTGATAATTAAGTCGTATTTTTTGTGTGATATGATATCTTGTTTTTTTATAACTATGAATATTTTAACAAGTAAAACTAAACTTACCGGCTGATAGAGATTTATTTTTATCTGACTGAAGTAGCAAATGAGCATGTAGTCCACCTGATGGTAAATGGTCACTGCCGCCCATGGACTTCTGTAATCAACTACATACAGAACAAGGGTTTCATCTGAAGTCAATCACAGATGCGTTGCTACTACCGAGGACTCTGATGGTCGCCTCATATAAAAGCGTGCCGGCAACCACAATAACTACTATACTAAAAGTTCAATCAATATTACTAGGAGCATACAATTTCCGTGAATAACTGCGATATTTTCTTAGGTAAAATATATTTATTTATTTTATTTTTATTTATTTATTTATGTCAGGCTACAAAGGCCCATAGAAACTAATACACAAATACAAGTAAACAATATAACAAATTAATACATAAAACTTAATAAAACTATGATACTATACAAAATAGAAACTAACCAATATAAAATGTTATAATACTATACATAAACATAAACATATATATATATATATATATATATATATATTTGCCAGGTAGTAACTAGTGTAGTTCGGCTGGGGAGGTACTACCGCCACAACTATTTCTTGCGTTTCGGTCGAAGGATGTGGTTGCCGGCATACTTTTATATAAGGCGACCATCTCAGTCCTCAGAAGTAGTAACGCATCTGTGATTGACTTCAGATAGAACCTATGTTCTATATAAAGTTGTCACTTATGATCTATATACAGATGTCCATGGGCGGCAGTGTTCACTTCCCAACATGTGGGATGGATGCTCGTTTGCTACTTCAATCGATTAAAAATATACCTTTTTAAAATATTTTTTAAAGATGGTTATAGGTTATTATATCATTTTAGCCCTTGAAAGTAACAACGCACCTGTAGTTTACTTTAGATAATAATTTAGTTCTGTATGAAGTTGCTTACAAGTCATGGGCGGTAATGACCACTTACCACCAGGTGGATTACACGCTCGTTTCGCTTCGTAAAAAAGGTGCAACTTTGAAACCCTGTATTTAATGGAATAACAGAATAGTTATAGATTGTATCACGAAGCGATGACCTAATGATAGTTTCAACCTCGCATTTGACCTACTTTAAACTTTAAATCGGTTTTTAATCCAACTAAACTGTTGTCCTATCATTAATACGTATTTAAATCTCATAATTCCTTTAACGATTAGTCCCGTAAATACGGACTGAAATCTAAATTTGATATTCAACTTTGCATTTTTGATATAATATTGTTTTGATAATAACCAACAATTTACAAAGGTTCCTATCTGCAATCATCGGCAAGGGTGGAATAAAATGGTCAAAAGGTTGCGAAATATTCGCAATTACTCTTTAAGGCCTGCAAAATTTCTTTAGGTACCTACATTTTTTTAATTTTTACTGATTTTGATTAAATAAAAAAAAGACCTTACTTTGAACCCTTTCCAGGGGTTGCAGCCATTAAAACCTTTACACATTATTTTTACGTTATATCAAAAACGCAAAAGTTGAGTGCCAAATTTTGATTTTAGACGTTTTGCTTCAATAAGCAAAACGTCTAAAATCAAAATTTGGCAAATTTTTTCTTATTATCAAGTTGAAGTTAAAGGATCAGCAAAAGGAATCTATAAGAAATATAAAAATGGGATATAAAATTCTGAAGACAATCACGAGTCTCTTTGGGATTTTAAACGTAAAGAAACCCGTGTGCATAAGAAATAACCACCCTAGAGATGCTAACTCTCTAGAAATTAAAGGTCGAATGAATGGTTTGAATGTTATGACCACCACAAGAAATATTTAATCAATATATATATAAAGACGGGCACATATTCATATTTATCAAGCCGCGTACGATGACATACCGCATTACCTTATTATTTACCGCGAAAATCCAATTTTAATATCCGAAGTAGACAAGATTATATGATTAAAACTTCACCACCACATTACATTAGCGAACGTCAACTCAACAGAACGCAAAAAGCGAAACGTGTACAAGGAAAAACACATGTTTGAATTATGTAAGCAAAAATTCAAAGAGACAAGGCACGCGGCAGTAGAATGAATACACCCGGGAAATAAACATGTCGGTGCAAGTTACATACAGAATGTAAAGGTGGATGCATACGTAAAGCGGCGTACACGCGGGGCCTTGATTAGGCTGTGGTTATATCGCAAACGACTAAAAGCTTAACGTAGATTTAATCTCGCTACCTAAAACTCAAGAAAAGATTAGAAAAAGAGATAAAAGAGAAACAAAGATCCTAAAACATCCTATTATTTCCTTAAGCAATTAAAGTATGATTCAAACTTTTATGCTTATTTTTTTTCTTTTTTAAGGTTGACACAAAATATACAAGAACGTACTCGTAACCTAAATAAAGACATATTGTAAACACTATTCCGTTACTTCAAGATAAAATTCAAATTAATTTACTTGGCTTAAAAGCATTATGTTACATTATGCAGTGATAATTACACTAGTTCCATAATAATGATATGCGATCCATTGTTAAGGCATAATTCGGAGATTTTTAATTTTATTTTTTGTCGGTTTATCATTAATTTATCTTTTGTAGCTTACAGTTATTTCGTACTCAGTGTGGTCGTCGTTTCTACAATTCTGAATTCCAAGTTATTTGCAACATAGTGTGTGGCAGTCTTTCAGATAAGAATACAAATGGCTATTAAGTAAGGATGCGCTTCATGCCGCTGCTCCTTCCTTCTTCCGTTGTTGTTTTGTTCTTTGTATTAGTTTTTGGTTGTTTGTCATGTTTTTAAATTCGCTGATTATGATTAGTCATCAATAAGTTTAAAGGCGGTGAAACCGGTGTAGTTCGACAGGGTAAGTACAACCGCCACAAATATTTCTGGCTTGAAAAATTTCTTGCGTTTCGATGGAAGAGTGTGGTTGCCGGCACACTTTTACATTAGGCGACCATCACAGTCCTCGAGAGTAGCAACGCATCTATGATTGACTTCAGATAGATCCCATGTTCTATATGTTCTATGTGCTTATAGACTATATATTAATTTAATGAAGAAATTGATAGTGATGTTGAATTGTTATTTTTTGAATATTTTATAATTATACAAGGAAAGCAGCAAAATGTGATGTATGCCACAACTTACTCAGCTGCACCGTGACGAATTAAGAGGATTGTGCTACAATTAATGTTGACTGAAAACCACGCAATTTTGGAACTGCCCGGAACTGAAATTGTGTGGTTTATAAAGTCGAAAAGCAATTTTCATCCCCACTAGTTGCGGTCGAACGCACACGTCATACCTTACAATTAGCTGACGACGTCAAATTCGTACTCCCAAACTTTCTGCCACCTCACCAAAGTTTATTCTCATGAACAAATGGGAATTTGAAGTTGTATGTAGAACACACCTCTAATGTTTGCGCCAGTTATGTGTAACTAGTATATAATTTGGTAAAATTGATTGCTCATTATTTTTCTTATCATCGTTATCTGTTTCATCTAGGTCTTCAATGTGTCTTTAAATGTCTGGGTCTTCAAATCAATCTGTTTTGTTTATTTTTTTATAACATACTCTTTCTTTCAGACACTTTCTTTCGAAGTAACTTCAGTGATTGAAGCACTTTCAGGTGTTTTCATAAATCCTGTGCAGCGCCTAATACAGTTGAGGCAAATTATAAAATAATTTCGATGGAACGCGAAATTTGGTGTACATGCTTTGTAGCAGATCACCACTATAAAAAACAAAAATAAAATTATTTGAATTTTCCAGCCTATCGTCTTCTCGCCGCTGTTGATTTTCTGGCTTGCTAACAAAATTTGGTAAAACTTTAACGACCAATAGGGCCATTTTAGCCTATTACCTTCGATGATAGACTTAAAATTGAATTTTTGGATCCTTTACAGCTATTAAAAATAATAACAATAGTTATCTGTTCGATTTTGTATAACTCCTTTCTTAAATTCACGTTTTTATATGTTCAACCAAAAATATTAAAGGTACTCGGAAGCATTAAAAACGTGCAAGTATTTTCGGAAAGCAGTATGATATATTATAAAAGAGAGTTCTAGTGGGAACAAACGGTCGAATGTCACATGTCAAATATGTAGTTTATAACATTCGTCCAGTACAAAAAGTAGGTCGCTGTATCGTAGTGTAGGATCGTTTTATTAATATTGCCATAAATCTATCGCTCGATATTGAATGCACAGGCCATACATGTCACGT
Source organism: Spicauda simplicius (assembly GCA_949699795.1). Classification (NCBI taxonomy): domain Eukaryota; kingdom Metazoa; phylum Arthropoda; class Insecta; order Lepidoptera; family Hesperiidae; genus Spicauda; species Spicauda simplicius. The sequence continues at coordinate 7,152,531 of OX453065.1, forward strand.
TTCCTAAAAACTCGTTACAAATACTCCTGTGATATGACGCCAAATACAACCGTCTGAACTTTTTATTTGATATCCACAGCTCTCAATATGAATATAGGAATGTATATTTGAAAACGAAATATTTGATAGGTACCCTTTTTAATTTTACCGCAAAAAATAAGGTGAAACATTTTCAGTTTCAATTAAAATATTGTAAAGTTCATTTAAAAATAAAATAATTTGACAACAGTTAGAACAAGTTTGTTTTCGAATTTTGTAAAACATGTTGTAATATCGGTAATCTAAAAGATAAATGTATGTGTGAAGTTTGCGTTAATTATTAATCATTTAATAATTTTTGTTAACTTCCTTCCATAGACAGGTGTACAACCATCTTTAGGTAGAATTCATCATGCCGAATACATATGAAGAGACAGTTTTCCCTCACGTCGCCAACTTCTCTAGTTAGACTCAAAACGACTGTCACCGGAACTATTAATGAAATAGAGGGTTTAATAATAAATCTTTGAGTTGACATTTGCGAGTCTTGTCACTTCGTGGTATCTTCAGGTGATGTTATGAGGGATGGAAAGTTACGCGTGTTTATGCATTAAATTTAATTTCAAAAAAGTTACTTTGGTGGTGGAAAGAAGAATAAATGGACATTTCTATGGTAGTTTTAAGTTGCTGTCTTTATTTGTCTGTGTCTTTGAAATCAAAGTCAAGCTACTGAATTTAATTCAAAGGATTGAAATTATATTTCTAAAGTTTAGGTTCCGGTTCTAATTCATTTCATGGATTAACTCTGAGGAGTTTAAATTTAAGGTTATGTCATTTTTAAACGAGGAGACCAGCATTTATGTTACCAGAATAAAACAGTTTTGAATATTGAATCAAAGCAGAAATAAAGGTGATTGAACTAATATAACCTGCCTGAAGAGAGACCTCTTGACTGCTAAATATGTAGACATTTCTGAAGTGAATCAGTTCTACGTTTCGATAAAAGGACATAGATGTCGATTGGCTTGCATATGAGGAGACTATTTCACTTCTCAGTATCTGTTTCAGGTGAAACTCCTGTTTTGGTAGGAGTTGTTTACGGATCTCCTTGGACACCAATGACCACTTGCAGGTGGACTCTATTCCCGGTTAGACATTTCAACTAAAAAAAAAAATGAAAAGTTATTAAAACTCTTTAAGTAGTCAGATTTTTTTAAGAAATTAAAAAAAAAAAACGAGCAAAATAATGAAAATGAGTCGTCAATCACATCCTTCCACCGAAACCCAAATACCCCTTTAGGTTATACATATTATATTGCTAAACATACCGTGACTCAAAAAAGTATTTGTACACCTCGTTTTTTACCAATAACTTCAATTAGACGAATGTCAGGTGAACAAAATTTGGGTGGTTAGTACTTAACGAAGCATAAAAACGTTGTGTATGTATATTAACTTTTAATAAAGAGTAAAAAAAATGTTATTAAAAAAAAACAAGAATTGAGGGGTCAAAAAAGTATTTGTACACTTACGTGTATATCTTTAAACTATCGAAAAAAGTATTTAATGAAGACAAAGCGTCCTTAAATGTTTCATAAACCTTTTTTAGACTATTCTTCGATTATTTAATTACCAATTCAGTTTACAATGAGTATCAAACAATCAAAGAAAATAAAAAAAAGTAAAATATGTAAGTCTCGACAAGATTGCGTTATTATTTTTCGGAAACAAAGAAAAAAATATCAGAAAAATGGAAAAGAGCTGAAGGTAAACATCATGACTATGCAGTACATTGTAAAAAAATTCGAAAGAATGGCTCATACAAATGTAAAACGAAACCCGATCAGGTCAACCGAAGATACTTATGACGAGAGAGCGCCGTACTACCTTTAGAGATGCTTCAGAAAAACCGTTTTCCAGTGTTCAAACGCCGATCAATCACATCGCATCAACATCTAGCAAGTCCGTATGATCATAAACTGTGCATAATGTTCTACACTCAACCAAAATTAAAAAGAAATCGTTTGGTGAAAACCGATTGCTGAGTTGCAACCGCAGAATAACGGTTAATCATGGTGGACGGGACGTTACGTTTTGGACCTGTATGGCTTACGATGGCATCGAAATGTTTGCTTTTTTCGAAGGGAATATAAATGCACGCAAATATATCGAAGTGTAGCGCGATAATTTGAATGAAAGTGCAGTCAAATTATGCATTTATCGTCAATATCACTTTTAGCATAACAATGACCCTAAGCACACTGCACTATTAACAAGAGAATAGTTACTCTATAAAATTACCTATCAGTTAGGTATGCCACCGCACTTTGAATAGTTGATTGTCAGTCCACACACCACCAGTCTCCGGATATTAATCCTATTGAAAATCTTGGGCATAATTTAGATATAAAAGTGCACAACAGAAAAATCTCAAATATACATAATCAGCAACGAATAATCATAGAACAGCGGAAATAATACCTGAACACCGATCTATAAAATTGGATGAATCCATGCCAAAAAGATAACAAGCTATTATTGATGCTAGAGACATGCATATTTCATTTCAATTATAATGTCGGGTTTAAAATTTTCATGTTTTACAAGGTTGTCGTAAGTGTACAAATACTTTTTTGACCACTCAATTCTTGTTTTTTTCGTATAACTTTTTTATAACTCTTTATTAAAAATAAATACATATACACAATGTTTTTATACTTTGTGAAGTACTTACCACCCAAATTTCGTTCATGTAACGTTCGTTTGATTAAAGTTATGGGTAAAAAAGGAGGTGTACAAATACTTTTTTGACCCACTGTATATTTACCCCAGCAACACTATCGTATGCAAACAGAATTACAAGACTAAACAGTCTAATCCCGAATAATTTAACCGTAATTGGAGTGGGCTTTAATTAAAACGGGTATTTCTAGGCAGCGTGAAACCGCGTCTAATCAGCGCTTGAACAATATTTAATATAATTGTATTTATTTGTCTAATTTAATTTTAATTATATTGAAATAAGTCGTTATATGAAATATTTGTGTCAGGTTGCCTACTATTCTTTATTTTTACAAAAAGAGGAGTGTTATAAATTTGATGTGTGTATGTGTGTGTCTGTGTACATATTTTTATTTTTTTTTATTTTATTTATTTATTTTATTTTATAAATAACATTAGAACACATTATAAAACAAAAGTCTTAAGTATTAACAAAGAAATGACTCCACTACAAAAATAATTGTCATGAAGGTAGATTCACAATTTTTTTGCAACTTGTATTTGCGACCACTAAAACTATAGACAAAATCAACTTTAAAACATTTTTTATTGTTTTGTAGTTTTAAGTATAATTTTCAGATCTAAGACTATTGTTTTTACTATTATCTAAACTAGACCGTGCCTGTTTCTTAGATAATAATCCTTCCGTTCATTTTAGTAAGTTGCATATACTAATAGTTGTTGAAATTTCCCAAAACAATATTATTACACTAGAAAATAATGAGTACCTAAATAAGTGTAGTGTGTATTAAAGTATGTACATACACATATATACTCATGTATATGTGTGTGTGTGTGTGTGCGTATAGTGTATATATGTTATATATTATAGCTAATGTAAATGTAAATATTTATTTATTTTATTTTATTATATCAAGTAAATTCTCGATTTTATTGTAACTCTGATTATGTAACCAGCTGTTTATTTTTGTTTTGCAATTTGTAGTGCTTAGACTGTAAATAAATAATATTTTGTTTAATTTGTTGTATAAAAACGGGCCAATAAAATGTTGAAATCTTTTTGCGAAAGCCGAGTTGACTTTTCCTAGCTCACATACTTTATGATTTCTACGCAATGTATTTATGTTTAAAAAATTATATGGAACCTTACTATGTTGTCTCAAAATTGTTTGACTGACAAATAATTTTCTGACTGATAGGACAGCACAATTTTCGTAAACAGTATCAGTTGAAAAAGTAAAGGATTTATTTAACATAACTTTAAGAAGAGCTCTCTGAGCTCTTTCGAGTTTTAGTAAGTACGTCTTACAAGCACCACCCCAGGCCGTAATACAATAGGTGAGAATTGATTGTACAAGTGCGTAATATATAGTTTTCAGAAGTGATAGATCTGCAATGTGTCGTAAAGCTTTAAATATGAATATAAGGCGTCTTGTCCTGCAGGTAAGAGCTTCTATTTGTGGTCTCCACGTGAGCGATTGGTCCAAAGTAACTCCAAGGTACTTTACCTCTTTGCTTCTTACTAATTCGTCACATCTACATGTATTATGTGATAAAGTGCTACAAGTGTGCGCTCTCACTTTGATGTTATGATTAGTCGTCATATTGTGTCTCATTGAAAAAGTTACATGCTTCGTTTTGTGTAAGTTTAGTGTAAGCAAGTTTTGGCTCAACCACATCATAGTCTTACGCAGTTCCATTTCTGCTATGGTCTCAGTCTCTTCCCAACTATTCCCATAAAACACTAACGCGGTATCATCTGCATACGTAAACACATTACAACTTTTTAGTTGTAAATTACAGAGGTCGTTTATGTATATTAGAAAGAGGCTGGGGCCCAAAACACTTCCCTGTGGTACGCCACAACTTATTGCTACATCATAACTAATGTGCCCACCTATCTTAATTCTTTGTGTTCTATTTGTTAAATAGCTTTTAAATAATTTCAGAACAGTTCCACGTATTCCTACCATTTCCATTTTATGTAGGAGGTGAGAGATAGAGACTGTATCGAATGCTTTCGCAAGGTCTAAAAATATTGCAAGGCATTTTTGTTTTTGATCTAGATGCTTAACAATGCATTCAGTTCGCATCTTGAGTGGATTTGCCAGATCTAAAGCCATATTGATTATCCGATAGCACCTTGTATTTTTCGAGATAATTCAGAAGTCTACTATTCATAATCTTCTCCATAATTTTAGAAAGTGACGTTAAAACAGAAATCGGGCGATAATTATTGATATTGTCTTTATCGCCACCTTTGTAGATTGGTGTTATTACGGCGGTTTTAAATGTCGATGGAAAAGTCCCATCGCAAAAACATTGATTAATTATATGAGTGATGACTGGAACTAGTACATGTCTAGAAAATTTTAGGATCTTGACCGGAATACAGTCCCAACCAACAGCGCAGTTATTTTTTAGGTTTATAATTATTGATTCTACCTCTTTTTCATCAGTATTCAGTAAAACCATCGATTGAAGTGATGGGCGGGATGATGTTGAACAGGTTATAGTATTATTAATTTGTTCTAGCGATTTTTTGGCCAGGTTTGAACCAATACTGGCAAAGTACTCGTTTACGTAATTTATAGAAGTTTCTATGTTAGTTTTAGTAGTCAAAAGTTCATTTGGTGAAGTCCTTTGTGTATTCATATTTGTTATTGATTTAACAAGATTCCACGTTTTTCTCGGATTATTTGCGTGTTTTTTTAATTCTTTTCTTTCATATTCTAATTTCAGTCGTTTCAGTAAATCATTACAGACATTTGTATATGATATATAACTAGATTTAACGTTAATATTTAAAGGATTTTTCTTCACGCTTATATGCATCATGTCTCGTTTCATTATGCATTTTATTAAGTTTGTTGTCATCCAAGGTTTTAAAGTTCTGTAACGCCTAGATAATTTTGTTTGTATTGTATTAGATGTTATACAGTTTGTTAAAATAGATGTTAATTCCCTTGCAGCGTCTTCACCGTCAGTCATTAACATGATTCTGCTAAAATCTGTATTTTCTATCTCTTTCACAGCGGACATGTAATTTGTTTTATTGATAATTTTACTTTTCTCAACATCTGTTATATAATTTGTTTTTAGGTATACTAAAACTGCCGAATGGTCAGTTAAAGGTGCATTCATAACTAATGTTGTGGACTGTTTTTTTGATTTTATGATGCAATGGTCTAAGCAATTTTTGTCTCTAGTGGGGAAAGTATGGCAGGGGAGCATTCCGTGCGAGGCTAAAAGAGCGAGATAATCATCAACATTTTTATCTATGTTATCAAACGGTTTGATGTCTATATTTATATCTCCCATGAGGACAACATTTTTATATCTGTTAAGGGAAGTTAGTGAGGAGTCTAAGCTAGTTAAAAAGTCTGTAATGTTGCTATTAGAAGGTGATCGATAGATGCCAAGTATGACGGTGTCTGGTTTAAGTTTTATAACTAAGCAGCTAGCGCAATCAAGAGATACTTCTTCAATATTATATGTAAGTTGATCTGAGATGAATGCCACCACGCCGTCTTTTTGGTTTAAATTAGATGTAGTAAAATGTGTGTTATAGTTTTTCAAATTTGGCATGTAGGAACTTTTAGCATTCCAGCATTCGGTTAAGATATATATTTCACATTCTACATTAAGTCTGTTTAAGAATATTTCAAACTTGTTAAAATTATGAGTAATGCTCCTAATATTTTGTGTTAGCATTTTTAAGTGTTTATATGGTGGTAAGTACTTCCTGGATGATTCGGGACTACACACAAATGATGATCCTGGTGAAAGATCATCTATATTTTGCAAAAGTATTCGTTCCATATTGTATTTTGCTATGCTATACTATAAGTGGATATGAAGACAAAACTAACAGGCGTATTTACCTGTTAATTTTGATTATAAATTATATACAATATTATATGATATTATATGGCATAAACTAAGGTGTAAGTGTATGTTTTAGCAAATATAAGGAAATAACAAAACTTACGACTAAACTATCTTGATCTATAACACAATTTAATGAAATTAAAAAAGATGTATTAACTTATGTCACTTTTTTCAGTTCTTCTAATTGCACTTCATTTTTAATTTCTATAAAAGGGTCTCCTTCAATTTTTCTTAAATATATTTTGCCATTCCTTGTCCAACAATATTTATAATTTAAATTTTTGGCTATATTACGAGCTAAGAAAAACAACTTCCGTCCATAGCTCGTAAGACTTTCTGTAACGTAAATTGGTGCCGGATCACAGTCTACACATAAATGTGAGGTATTTAATTTATTTAAAGGGTGTTGTTTGTTAAATTTTTTCACAGCTTGTAATATGTTGTTTCTTAATTCAATAGTTGCTACCTCGACTACAACAGTGCTTGTATCATTTTTATTCTTAACGTGATAAATCTGTTTCACATCGCTACTCTCAATGCCAACATTGATGTTTTTAAATAAATTACCGGTAATTTTGTTAAGATCCTGTCTTCCAGTATGTTTATTTAGTGGTACGTTACGTATTTCAATATATGTGGATTTTAATTGACGTTGTAATTCTTCTATTTTGTTATTCAATAATTCGATTTTCTTTTCGTTGTCTTTTTTTTCTTGATCTATAGATTCTATTTTAGTGTTCAAAGTATCATACTTGTTAGCTAATACTGACAATGACTTTTCAAATTCGGTGTTCGTTATTTCAACTCTATTCATTTGGCTTTTTACGTGCTCCATATCCGTAGACAGTTTCTCTAATGTTGTAGTTATTGTACTGTAGAGTTCTTCCTTCCATTCTTTTAAAAGTATCTTAATATCTTCTTTAAAAGTATTGAGTTGGTCTTCAGTAACTCCACCAGAACCTCTTCTTCTTTTTTGACGTCTTCCAGTAAATTCCAAAAATTCCGGTGCCGTAACTATTGCATCGCTTTCCGATGAGTTCACCTCTGATCTAGCGACTTTTGGAGGTGATCTTTGCAATTTTGGCATGTTTCATTTTAATTGTGGTTTAAGTTGAAAGTTTATGTAGTCGACGTTCTTCTTATCTGCACAGCCGACCCCGAGTGTATTGTTCGAGACGGGTAAGAATGCGTGTATTATTACGTTAAATAAAGACTATATTTGCGGAGCACACTATGCGCACACGTCTACTCGCTATCGCAGTCCGAAGGGAAGGGGATATGCATGTGGAGATCTTTAATAATTGGACCGATTTCAATCTTTTTTATTTATTTAAAAGCATATCCGATTGAGCGTATTTTGAGCTATGTATTGAGAAAATCTGACAAGTTTTTTGGAGATTATTGAGCGTATTCTTAGCTATATATTATGAAAATCTGACAACTAAATTGTAAATTTTCTACTCATTTCAAAGTCAATCTGGCAATTTTGTCCGTAAAATGATATTTGATAAGCTTATTCGTGACAAAATAATAATGCGTATACATTAAAGGTCTGTTTAGATTCCAAACTTAGTTTGCCACTAGTGTATTTTTATACGATTGAAGATGTAAACGGGTATGCAATTCACTTGATGGTAAATGGTCATCGCTGTCCCTGAATTTCTGTAAGTACCCTCATTCAGAATATTCATTCTGTAGAAGCAAATTACAGATGCGTTGCTACTTTCGATCTGTAAGGATCGTCGCCTCATAGAAGAATGAGCAGGCAACCACGCGCGTCCATCGATACGCAGAAACTGGTTAATACTAGAAATAAGGGTAGCTGTAGTACATCCCGATTGAACCAGAAATGCAGGGATATTTGATTTTTTTATCTGATTGAATCTGCAAACGAGCATGCAGTTCACCTGATGGTAAGTGGTCACTGCCGCCCATGGACATTTGTAAGCAACTTCAAATAGAACGTGGGTTCTATCTGAAGTCAATCACAGATGCGTTGCTGCTCTCGAGGACTATAATTCTCGCCTCATATAAAAATTGTGCCGGCAACCACACCCTTCCGACGAAACGCAAAAAGTGCTTCACGCTAGAAATAGGTGTGGCTGTGGTACTTTCTCGGTCGATCTACAACGGTTCTACCACCTGCAGGATATATGTATCAAACCAAGAACAGTTTTGCCAACTATTCTGTTCTTTACACTACAATTTCCTACTAATATTCCGGCATGCCACATTTCACGCTATAGGAACAAGAGATGAACGAAGAAACAATGGCAACAATTAATTTCGTATCCAAAAAATCCATTTATAAAACAGTGGGTGAGTTCACAGAATTAAAATCCCAGCGCGACCGAAACCGGAACTACAGTGAGTTTTCACGTGTCGGCTCGCGCACGCATCGGTATGAAAAATTAAGGTTTTCAGTTCAATAATCACGAGTTTTTCGCAGTTTTATTCTATGCAAATATTTATGAATAATTGTGAAACGGAATGCTACATTTTGATTTTTCGTTTTTAATTGGATAGTTCATAGACTTTTCATCCTGTGAAATGTTTCTTGCTTGACGAAGGTGTCAACGGCACCCGATTTTTGAAACATTTGTCAATCATAGTGTTTTTTATAAGTTTAACGCTAGAATTGAGCATGATAGTTATCTGATGGTTACTGTCTTCCCTCATCTTTAACCACCTAAAACCAAGGAGTACTCGGTTCTTTCAAAAGTAACTTTGTCTCTTTCACTTTCTACACTCCCAGCCGTCCACGAGAATTTTTTTCTGATGCGATGGTTATACAAAGACGAATAGACAAACACCCAGATCCAGAACAGAAAACAAAATTCATCATTGAGATACCTTTCTGGTCGGGAATCGAACCCAGAACCCACATGTGTCTAACCGGTATAGTAACCGCACCGTCACTCTGGTTGTATGCGTACCTTTACACCGAAAAGCAAAAACCTGACACGCTAAAAAAATACAACAGTAGTATTCCGATAGAACAGTTAGAAGGTAGTTGTAGATACGACTAAAGTTTGATTTGCGGATGAAACCTCGTCGCTTTCCTCTATAAAGTGCTTTTCATTTCCTTTGTTCTACTTTCAGCTACATGTTTAATGAATGTTTGTATGAGTTTCATCCGAATTCGGATATCCTTTAAAGTTTCATATTTGTTCAACGAAATGCAGCTATTTTCGCAATATATCAATACTTTTTTATTTTGTCTATATACGAATCTGTTTTTGTGTGAATCTGTCTAAAAGTAGTAAGAACCAGTGTGGTTCGACCGGGGAAGTACCACCGCCACATCTATTACTAACGTGCAGCATTGCTTGCGTTTCGATGGAAGGGTGTGGTTGTCGGCACACTCTTATATGAGGCGACAATTATAGTCCTCGGGAGTAGCAACGATCTGTGATTGACTTCAGATAGAACCCATGTTCTGTAAGAAGTTGATTACAGAGGTCCACGAGTGGCAGTGACCTGATGGTAAGTCAGGTGGACTGTATGCTCGTTTGCTACTTCAGTTAAATAAAAAAAAGGAGTTTTTTTGGAATAAAATTTAATACTAACTCCAGGTAATTTACGAACCACTGATATTACCCTACTATTATTTAAATTGAATAGTATATTAAAAAGAATTTGATATGATGCTCCTACTTTTCGGTAACAGTCACACTAACCTCAAGTAAAAATTAAATTTTGTTGAAACAGCATTACGGATGTACATAGATAACATTTATTTGAGCAGATTTTAGACTTTGCGTGTAAGATATTATGAAAGTAGGAAAAGATATTTTACTCTAAATACGTTCTTTAATTTTCGTGTGAAAAAGTATTAAACACATAGGAAAATGTAGACGTACCTAACTAACTTTCAAATTTATAATACTAGTTGACCCGGCGAACTTCGTTCCGCCTAAAAACCGAAAATCTAAAGTTATGCGTGTTTCTCCCCTATATTATTTATTTATTGTATCCAAACTTATACCTAACACAATCAGTACCCGCGACTTTGTCCGCGTGGACCATAACAATATTTATCCATCCAGTAGACTTAAAATCTACTGTCCGACATAGTTCAGAGGAGGCCTATGTCCACCAGTGCAGAATGTTTTAATCAATAAATTCAAATGTACGAAGTCTAAGTTTCCGAACAATAATATTATTTTTTATTTGTAATAGGAAGCCTAAATTTTATGCCAACTCCAAAAATGTGAAATATCTCTACAAAATTTTAACCATTTTCTTGAATTTATTGTGAACATATCTGGCATGATTTTCCTTCTGTCACAGACAGTTAACTTAGGCAGGGTAACCGTGGATAAAAATAGGAACTTTTCTTTGAAAGCTATGTGACGCGGCTTAGGACACGATTTTGCATTCTACCATAGTCTGGCTGGCGTTGGACCCCTTTTAAGGAGATTTTCTTTGAGATATCGCTAGAGTTCCTGTACTTTTTATGAAATGTGTGCGTTCTGGAAGTATACTTATCAAAAAACGCTGTGGTAAGAGACTCTGTAATCAACGCCTAGGGTTTGTTCGTGTGAGTTGCCAAAAACGTGTCCGAACTCAGAGAAGGAGCGGCAACCTTCCTTGGGAGGCGTACTCTCCGGCTGCGCATCGGGCGATTAGTTGCTATCTCCCTCTCCTGGCCCGCAAATTCAATCTGCATTTTTAACCCTTGAAGCCCCACGCTGATACCCTGATTTCAACCCGTTTCAGTAAAGTTTCAAAAAAGTCTTCCTTGTCTAGTCTATCGATATAGAGTCGAATCGAATATAGGGTCTTATTTATAAAATTATTTTCCTTAATAGTTGGTTTTCAAAAGAAGATGAATACGTATATCATCACTTTTACTACAAAGCGACAAATACCAATTTCCATATTGTTTACTTTAACATTGGCGGAATTGGAAGTTTTATTTAATTTACTCCTTAATCGTTATTTCCCCATGTGAAATGGTGAAATGCATGGTTCATTAAGTTTGTGCAGTGGCTAAACATAGGATAAATATGTCAATCTTTAAGAAATGTTTTGTCTTACAGGATTTATAATAGATTTGACCAACTCCCATTAATAAAGTTTGTACCACCTCATCTATTCATAGAATGCTGAGATCGGGTTATTTGTGAAAACACATAATACAACCACTTAAGTTTTTGTGTCTAACTTAAAAATTGCTGGATTTCCATGCGAACTTTCTGCTATTTATTATGCTTGGGTTTGATTTTTCATAAACAGAAAAGTATTATATTACTACTAACAATATAGCATAATACTATGTACAAAGATGAGGGGTTAGAATTATTAGACTTTCGGATTATTATTTATCTGAGGGATTTTCTAAAAGCATTTAATAAGGTGTTGCATTGCATCTAATTGATAAGATTTCTTTAAAGTAAGCGGACTTTCAAACAAACGTCACCACTGTCAATACACTGAACGAACCGATTTCGCGTGTTTTGCATTACCCGCTTTAATATGTTAGACGGTATTTTGGACACTTTCTCGCGAATGTTGATTTTTCAGGTCATCAAGAGTCCTTGAACGGTTTTTAAAGACCCGGGAATTCAGATAACCCTACAAAAAGAAGTTGCACGGGTTCAAATCTGGTGATCGAGGCGGGCACTCCATATCGCTTCTGAGAGAGATGAAGCACCCCGTCGGCTTGTTTTCATGAAAACACCATGGCCTGATAACCTTAACTAAGAATATCGCAAAAAAAACTCATAGGGACGGAAATTACGGTCTTCGTAAAGAATTTGCCACACAGAACCCGACAAACCAAGGACCTACGCATGATTGCTCTGACGGGCCGTATGCCTGCCTGGATCATCCACGACAGTTCCCGTTTTACAAAGATTGTTGACCATACCAACAATTGACTTTTGGTCTGGAACATGGGCCAAGGGCGCGATATTAAAATGGCGCGTTGGGTTGGGACCCACCGTTGGATAAGTAGGCCGGTGTGGCAAACGCGACTTCCTCACTATTCCATGGCATCTGATAACTGACCTTTGAAGAGAACAAAATTTTAAGAGTTCCCCTTCCAAAAGAAACCACTCGTACCCCTCCAGATAACTGTCAGATATCAAACCACATAGCTATATACTAAGTTTCATTGAGTTTTTATTTACAATTAACGGCATGCTTTTTATTTTACTACTCCTATTTTTCCCTCTTAGGGTTTTCCTTAGACGCTTATTTTATTAAATTACAAAACCAAATACCTTATTTAATTAAACTTGCATTAAATTTGGCAGCCTTAAGAAAAAAATGTTAACCCCTATTTTATCCCCATAGGGGATGATGTTCTTAGTCTAGGGATACAGCCTTTTTATTATATCAAACCAGATAGATAAATACTAAGTATCATTAAGTTAACATAAAAATTGGCGTATTTTCATACAAACTTTTCTCAATTCTGATCCCCTTAACGGGCGAATATTGCAAAAATTCTTTTAAATTGCTCACATACATCATAAAAAGAACTCCTGTACCGAATTTTAAGTGTCTAGGTTATATTATTTTTATATTTTATCTTTCAGCAGACAGACAGACATAAATTTCCATAATAAATTATAGCCTATATGTTGCCGAGGACTATCAGCTATATAACAAAAAAGTTTCATCAAAATCCGTCCAGTAGTTTTTGCGTTAAAGCCGGACAACAAAAAACTTTTCTACAGTTTTATTATAGTTTTATTATTATTTCTTACAAATATCTAATTGTCATCCATACTTCATTACATAGCTGTGATTTGCGTTTTGTTATTCCAAGTCTGATTCTTTTTTGTTTTTATACCACGTTTTATAGTGACTGACGTTTCATGTCAAGTCACACGGGAATGCTGTCGAACGGGATAAAAAGTATCCTATGTCCTTCTCCTGGCTCTAAACTACCTCCATGCCAATTTTCAGCTAAATCGGTTCAGCCGTTCTCGAGTTATAAGTGGTGTAACTAACACGACTTTCCTTTATATATATAGATATACTAGTCACCCGTCGCATCGGTAGAAATTTGACCGTTATTTAAATTAAAAAACTAAAATTTTATATTGTCCAAAGTAATACGAATATTTCTCAAATTCAAATAAACTGTAATAATTTTTAAGTAATTTGAACGCACCGTTACATATAAAAAGAGGTATAATTAGCTAAGCCGGATTTAAAAACAATAGCGGGTATTTTGACAAAGACACTGACATTTCTGACGTTATGTGTATGTTCTATTTCGTTTATTATTTATGTGCTTGTGAAAAATACACGGTAGTGTGTGTAAAGTGTTTTTAGTTGATTTTATGTTTGTTATATGCATTATTTGAAAAAATATTAACATTCTGCACTCATATATCACGGCATATTACTTAAAAATGCACCACAAAGTTTTTGTTTCACGTATTAATATATATGTATATGTAGATGTCGATGTAGATGTCGATGTAGATGTCGATGTAGATGTAGATAAGATCCATTCGTAACGACTGCATAAAATTTCAAAGACGCGAAGAAAACTTGCAATGGAGTGGATTGATGCCATTCAAGATTCCTAAGTTAGGAAGCTCCAGGCAGTTCGTCAGCGACGGAACGTTTCGCGAACTTGTTCAATTTTTAACTATATCGACGCGTTTCGATCGGAAGTTTTAAAGTTTGGTCCTTTAGAGAACGTCGTTTTTTGTCTTTGCGTTCCTGTTTATTGCTAAAATGGCTTCTTTACTTACAGCTTCAAAAATACGCTTTATCGTGTTATAAACGCACACAAAGACGTATCACAAAGACTTATTTCCGAATGTGTCTATGTCAATTCACGTCCAAATCACACTAGCACCTTGCTTTTAGCTTGAAATATGATAAGTCCTACAAAAAATTGAACAATTATAAACCAATGGTCTCGGTTTTACTTAAATTGTTTTCCTGTATCTTATGATGCAAGATAACAGTGAGAAATATTTCTCAAAATTGTTCACAGGGCCCTTCTTAAGGCTCAGTCTAATTAAGGTAGTCTCTAGCTTAAATTACTGCAATTCAGAGATGTCGCCGTGCCCAGTGGAGTTGTAATCAGTTGATAAAATTCCATTTAATTCACTCTGAAATGAAATGAAATGGTCTTTATTTTGGATAGGCCTACGGGGGCCGTCCCTGTAGCTCCGGGATCAGAATAGGGCTACGGCATCCCCTGCCTGTCGTAAGAGGCGACTAAAAGGGGCTTCCGGAGTTGCAGACGGCTAGATTGGGAGCTCAAACCGTTCGGTCAGGCAATCCCGGGAAGGACGGCGGTATGTGTGGTCGCATACCGTCGTAAAGACTAGACGGAGCGGTGGGCCCAGCCGCCCAATCTGGGAGGAGTGCGCTCGGAGGATTCCGGTTGAAGTCGTTTCGAGATCCCGGAGTGCTCCTTTTCAGCGCCGAGGACGGCCACCGGGGGGGTTTTAGTGCGGTAAGGTTTCCCCCTCGAAAACAAAAAAAAAAGGCCTACGGGGGCACTTACAAATTGTCAATTATTATTTTTTTTCCTACACTATCACTTACACTATTTGTTGTTATTTATATCTATTTATTTAAATATAATTACAATCATGCTTTTTTACATGGTAATGAAAGTTAGCTCCAGTATCTTGCCTTGCTCTCACCACACTGTTAAAAATACCCGCTTTTGCTTTTCCATGGTCGAAAGATAAAGAACTAGAACAATAAAGGAGCCCGACTACTAAAAGGTTAACATTCTTCAATTTAAAGTCCGTCGATATAAAATCTATTAAACATGCTAACCGTACGATACGGAAACTTCGTTTGTATTGATGCCGCTGTTTCTGAACAAGTTGAAAAGTTCTAGAAACTTCTCAGTCAGTCACAGATTGTTTTCAGAACTCCTAAAGAGCTTCAAACTATATCGACGTGTTTAATTCGAAATTCAAAAAGTAGAAAACTTTTTTATTTTTTGTAAACTTGCTCATTTCTTTTGTTTTACAATTTGGACGTCGCTTAGATTTTCTGTTTAGAATGAAATAACTTTAATGATTTATGTACATATTACTTGATATATCATTAGGCCCACAATCACTACCTTCAGAAACTTAAACCTTACTGACAATTCTATTAATTTTAAACACTGCATTTTATATGTATGTATGTAAAAAAAATTGAAGGAGTCTACAGAGGGACATAGGCTCCCTCTGCGTGTTCTACCGGCTTTATAATTTTGAGTGCTCCGAGGATGTTTTTGACCTGGTGCCTACGTCACCTTTCCACCATGCACCACTCGCCGAAGGATGAAGTTCCATCCACATCAATTGGACCCGTGGCGGTCCTCCACGGTTCGGTTTGCACGCTCATTTTTGCCACGGACGTGCAAGATGTGGGACGAGCTTCCTTCTGAGGTATTCCCGGGGCGTTATGACTTCAAAAAAGGTGCAAAAAGAGCTCTCTTTCAAAGCCGGCGATGCATAAAAGAAGGCAAAAAGATTTTTTGACGCAAATAAAGTTTGATATGTCAAGGAATGAAAGACTTACCCACACCATTAATACGTATTTCCAGAGGCCTTTTACAAAAACGATCTCGCGTTGTTTCGATTAAAAATGGCGACATAAAAGACGTCTGGAAAATAAGAAAAAGTGGTCGGCCGAGGTGGGTTGATTGGAAAAACGCAAACGAGAAAATGGAGCTTAAAATAAAATGCATTTAGCAAGAATTGTTGATAAAGTTTACGGGTTCCATGTTTGACGTTTAATATGAACGGATGTGACGAGTATTGGTCTTATCATGACAAAATCTAGTTTTTTAATCAAAAGTAAGATTTTACATGTATTTAACGTATGTCAAACATATTTTCTTGTTTCAATTTACTATTAATGTTATCAATGTAGTAAATGCGAATTTTTGTGTGATTTATGTGTATTAGTTAGTCGTACACGCAAAATCTGCCAGTTGGATTTCGTTGAAATTTGGCACATAATAACCTAAAATTTATGACTAGATTAAAACAGGACACCCATTACGATGTTAGACGTAATCGAAGCAAGAAAGCGTCTTTTCTTGCTTCGGTTACGTCTACCATGATAATAACGTAGTTACGCTTTCTACAGGCTTTACGCTTTCTACACTCGTAGCCCCGCACTAGGATTTCTCCTGTGTCGTGGGTACCAAGGACACACACAAGACGAATACACAAACACCCAGACCTAGATCATGAATCTAAACTCAACATTCAGATACCTGTCTGGCCGGGAATCTAACCCGGGACTCATTGCGCGTCAGACCGGTATGATAACCGCTCCGCTCCGTCTGTTACTGTTAACTAATGTATTTTAACGTCGTAGCACTTTTTAGTTTGACTCCAAAGGTTCCTTACACACACCTGTTTTCTGGCTAGTAAGACTAATGTAAGCGCTGTTGTTTTCTTGTTTGAATAGTGTGATAAGAAAGAAATACTTATTTGAGGCGTTCTTAGTTAGAAGGCGAACATACTGCTCGGCCACGAAATATTCGTTTGGGGCTGCAAGTTTCAAAGTCGAAGGATTTTGAAAATCTTATGTCTTAAATTTCATGGCATTCTAGTTAGTCTTCAAGAACAGCCACGTACCAACCTCACGTAGGACTAAAATTTTATCTGCATTTAATTACTAAGGTATTACAAATGAATGGGTGGTAATGGCGCCAATTCGCACTTGGCCAGCGCGGTGGACTATGGCCTAAACTCTCTCATTCTGAGAGAAGACCCGTGCCCAGCAGTTGGACATTAATGGGTTGACGAGATGAATGTTGATTTACCAGGTGGGTAACATAACTGTGGTCTTCTGGGAGTACGTTATATCATATCGATTTAAGTGATCTATGTCTCCATCTGTCAAGTTAGAAATCTTTTACGAATTCTGCCGTAAAATCGTTGTCTTGGCAGTTTTACCGTCTATTATACAAACAGTATTTAGGTATTATATTCAAAGGATCGCCCACATTTATCATATAGAAAGGAAGTAAAGGCAATTATTAATTTTCCGAGATATTTGTTATCAAAATTACGATAACACTTACCTAATTTAATATTCGTACATATTGAAATAAGCCGCACTGGCTCATATTTCAAGCCCTTTGAAGTCAGACCAATCATCTCGAGCCTTTCTTGCCACTAGAGCAAAATTAAAGCACTTGTCTTACTATCGACATGTATAGATAAACGACCAAAAATATATAAATCGCTTATGAGCTCAGGATCCCCAAAGAGCGCTTTTGCACCAATGATGTAAGAGATAGCCAAGCCATGGGTGTCAAATCTACCAATCATGTTAGCTTGCCAGATAAGGCTCGTAATTGGTGTAACTGTAGTATTATTAGCACATTTTTCTTCGTTTACATTACCTTTCAAGGTGGTAGAACCAGTGTCGTTCGACCGCGGAAGTACCACCGCTACACCTATTCCTAGCGTGAAGCATTTCTTGCGTTTCGATAGAAGGGTGTGGTTGCCGGCACACATTCACATGAGGCGACCATCATAGTCCTCAGGAGTAGCGTGCATCTGTGATTGACTTCAGATGGAGCCATATTCTGTATGAAGTTGATTGCAGATGTCCATGGGCGGCCGTGGCTTACTTGCCATCGGGTGGACTCTTTTGCTACTTAGGTCAGATAAAAAAAAACTTGCCTTCGTTGGTTCACTTCACCTCGCACTCCACATATCTTCGTAGGATATCATCTTTGAAGACCTGCATTATGGAGCGGCCGCAATAATGTTCTAAAAGGTACTGGATTTCGGGTGCGATCCCCGGCTCGACAGATATATGAAAAATGTATTTAGACTTTGTGATCTGTGTCTGAGTGTTTGAGTATTAAGTGCTGTGTGTATCAATCTAATGCACGTGGGTTGCACCCACGATACATTAGAAAATCCTAGAGCTACAAGCGTCTTAGACTTTAAGTTTTTTTTAATTTAGATGAATTCGAAGATTTAAAAGATCTTAATAGATTATAATATTTATTACCTTATCATCTTTATAGAGAGAAATGATTACTTATTCGCCGTTGGTAGGACGGAGAATTAAGCCTAGTTTCAATAGAGAACTTTCAGACAAAAGTTGGGCGAGTAATGACGCAAAGCGCTTAAGAATTCGCAACTTTAGTTCTTGAATAGATTGTGTGGATAACGTCTTTTCTGTTTCTACTGAACGAAGATTAACCTTGAACTTTGCAAATGTTAGAAGTATAGTAATAAGTAGTACTTATAATCCAAGAGCGAAAGAAACTTACTTTTGACTTATCATTGCAGACCCTTCACTATTAGAGAGAGAACTATGGACTTTCGAGGAAAGGTTCTATTTATAATGTACACATCTTTTATTTTGTTATCGAGGGGGAAACTTTCAAAAGGCACCCGACTCCATGGGAGCAACGCCGGGTAATGTGGGATTTTTACCTCACTAAAACTCCCCCGGTGGCCACCCTCAGTGCTGCGTGGAGGACTCCGGAATCTCCAATGGAACACAACAGTCCTCCGAGCGCGATGCTCCCTTTGGGCTCTTCCCAGTGAGCATTGTACACACTGCACCTCCTGGTATTTACGACAGCATGTGGCCACACGTGCCGTTGTCCTACACGGGGTCGCTTGGCTGGACTGTTCGAGTTCCCACTCTTACCGCCTGCAACCCCTGAAGCCCCTTTTAATCGCCTCTTACGACAAGCAGAGGATACCTTAGCTCTATTCTGATCCCGAAAGTACATTATAATGTAGACACCTAATAAGAAAATATTCATGAATATCTGGCTCGGCACAATTAAATAGATACTCTATATCCCATTTTTAGGTATTGAACTCCCCTAATGCGGGTTTTTGCCAATAACCAATTAATGCCATGCGATACTCTGGACTCAGGAAGAAAATGGTGGCTATCTCACGGATATTGTTCTCCTGAATATTCTTAAAACCATCTTATTCGACATCCACAGGAACAGAGGGAGCTAATTAATTTAAGACCGACACTACTTGGCACTATTTAGTAATATTTTTATTAAAGTTTATACTTTTTAAGTCGCAGACAACCATACAACTAGTGGTTAGTAGACCACCATATCTCTTCTAGGATTGCCTAAAAACGACACGAAAACGCAAATTTTACAGGGAAATCAGGTAAAAATTAGATAGTTTTTTGTTTTTATCGCAGTGCAAGCTTGTGTTTAAACCCCAACCATTTTTGAGTAAAACTGTATCTTTAAATAAAAAGTGATGAATTTAAAATTATGCGGGTATTCACGTAAAGTTTGCCGATTTGCTTTGATTTTGCGTAAAGTTTGCAAACGAAGCTACCTAATGAAAATTCAAGTACCTAATGAAAAATTAGAATTTCTTTTTCTTCGACCTTCACCACTGGAAATGGATCAGAACAATTTGATGCCAATATTAACCCTTTTATATTCAGCGCCACCATCAGTCAGAAATGACGGACGAAGACATGATGGGTTTCACTAATGAGCTAACGATCTAAACAAGTGGAAATAACATTTGCAAATTTTACGAAAATTTGTTTTACGAAGTAGTGAATTTCAAATCTGTAATAATTATTATAAAATTACTTTTGTAAATTGCAAATTGTCCACACTGCAGGTAGTAGTAATTTATGTACCGTTGCTTTGTTATAAGCAAATAAAAAATAAACAAAAGATATAGTTCACCCTTTCTAAGTATAGTCGTTTTATTTAGGTTTGGTTCTACTGCCAGATTTTACCTAAACTCAGCTGATGCTATGTTTTAAGTCTTGAATTCCAAGTAGTCTTTAAATCCTCGTACATTTCAGTGAGTGAGGCAAAGTTATTTTCAAACTTAGAAATTGTAATATCCTTACAATTAAATTCTAGACTTCTTCGATAAATTTAAGGGCACCGAAACTCTTCATCGTAGAATTAGTTTCGTGTGTTGTATCCCACTTTAATAAATAGTTATTGAAGTTTTAATGGCGACGATTGCACTTTATTAATAAAAAATATACTTTGATAAATAAAAATTATACTTTGATAAATAAAAATTATAAACTTATAATGCTTGCATTTTATAATGAAGATTTTCAAGGAGTTTTTTGATACGATCATTCTAAAACGATACCAGCATTGATTTAATGATTAGATCAAAAGTAATGGTGCTTTTGATCTCGAAAAATAAAAAAAATATATTATGTTTCAAATCGTAGTTATTATATTCCCTTGATTTCCTAATAAAAGAAGCAAACTAGCATGGATTCCAAATGATGGGTAACTTGCAATTCTACTTAAAATCGATCATAGAAAGGTTGTTATTCTCGATGACTGACAATGAATTGGTACGTTTAGAAGTACTGATGCTTCCCTTACACCCAATGCTAGTATAGGATAGAAATAGGTGTGGTGGGAATGTCATCGGAGTCGAACCACATATGCTTCTGCTACCTTTCAGAAAAGAAGAACTAAATTCTGAAATTGAAAATCCTGTGAAAAGATTATTCCTTAAAAAGAAGCAAGATCTAGTAATCTTACAGCTGTGTCTTAAACTATAACCTTGATAATAATATGCCCTACATTTTGAATAATTTGCCTGAATGTAAAGGGTGTATTATAATAATACTATTAAGTCAATATAGTTCTAAAACTGTTAGATTCTTGAGTTCTGTAACGTTGGATAATATTGAAATTCTCATCCCTTAGTCAAAAGCCTATTGTAAAGCCGTTAAAATTATTATCACGAACCGTCAAACGCTATACAAACGTCGGCGCTTACGAAAACATAGTAGGCTTAGCTCTTTCATATGCAAATCACTGATGTCCGACGCAGCAACTAACCAGTTAACTGAGACCCTTCACTGGTAGCTCAATGAACGGAAATTAACACAGTATTGATGCAACAGGGGTCTCTGAAAGTGGTTGGCTACCGATGGTGCTAAGCTAATTTACGCTAAGCCAAACTGTGATAAACCGTTATTTGGTCAGTACTGTTGCACATCGGGTTTATAGTTTTTTTGTACGCTGTAGATTTAGAGATACACTCTGCAAGTTTAAATACTGTACTTCAATCGCGCGAAAATTGTTCTATTGATGTGGTTCGTAAACAATTGTATATAGCCATAGTTACTTTTTAAATCGGAAGATAGAAATTTATGTAAAGAAGGTTGGTACGGGTTATTTGGAGAGGATTAACCCTAGATAGCTAACCTTATACTGTACTCTGCTTAAGCTAACCATCCGTCGAAGTGACGGGTATTCAAATAATATTTTTATTTGGCACAAGTTATTAAAAAAGTTGACCTCTTTTTTATGGTTTCGTTTATAAATGTTATTCTAAATAAGAATCATTTTGTAAATTGACTTTCTTTATTATATATTTATATTAAAATAACTTTTTCTAAACTCCTTAAAAAATTTGGAACATTTTTAATGATCTGCTTTGACAAGCAAAATCAACGATAAATTAAAATAAAACAATATTTTTTTTGGCTTCATATAGTACATAGAAACATTATAAATAATTAAAACATAAAACAAATTATTTTTCTTCAGCGCAAGTAACACAAAAATCAAACTTTATGTTCACTGCATATGGGAGCGATGCAGTTGGAACACGTGCTTTTGGTCATACGCTTTTTCTCTTTGTGGCACTTCCGAAACGCTTTTTTTACGACTTTCTCCACTAGATATTGCTGGCTCTTCTCTGGTGTTATGACCTTGTACAGGAGGAGATGATTTGCGATTTTGATTGGTAGATAATGACATAATTTTGACAGATTTTTCGACATTACTCCATTTTACAATATCTTCAAAATTGTCGATGGTTAAAAACTTAAAAAAAAAGATGCTTCTCCCATTTATCCCCTACAGGAACGGGTAGGTCCCTTCGGAGTATGCACAATGTTTCTTGCCGAAGTTCTTGAGGAAGTGTGACCCAACCGTGCCGATTCCTATCTCGTACCTTCCTTTGAGGAAGTAATATGATGCTACAATGCATGGTTTGTGAAGGTGCAGTATTCGAGATAATAGGTGAATCAGGATCCACGTCTGAAGGAAACTCTGGTAGTGCGCTTACATAGCATCCCCTCGGAATCTGCACAATATCTTCCACTATAAAATCTTGTCTCGCTAGCAAAACTATAATTAAGGGCAGCGTCACTAAGTTCTTGTTGTAGAAGATCAATTATTTCATCTTCTCGAAAAGAACTTAAAGAAAACATGACGTAAATCAAAAAAAATAACGCAAATTACTTTGAAAATAACCAGTGCAATCGAATTCAATTACTGACGGTAAAGCTAACCACCCGTCGAAACGACGGGCAAAGGTTAGGTACCTCAAAAACTATGACACCTAGCTGTTCGCTGCATGTGCCACTGCAACGGGCTCCCTGGCGGCAAAGTTGGTTAGCCAAGACAGCACGTTCGGATATGCCGTTAAAAAATGCGAGCGATATTTCTTTGCACTGCCCGTCGAATCGGCGGAGGTTAGCTATCTAGGGTTAAACAGATCGGGATAGACGTTGATCTAGACATATATACATAGCAAGTTAAGGAGAAGTGTATAAAGATAACTTCAAAAAATATTTAGTAACACCAAGTCAGTTAATAAGGCAAGGTAGTAGAACGCGTTTGATTTAACCGGGAAACTAACACACATATTTCTAATGTAAAGCAGTTCTTGCATAGTCATTGGGAGTACTAACGAATCTTTGAAGGTGGTAGAACCAGTGTAGTTCGACCGGAGAAGTACCACCGCCACACGTATTTCTACGGTGTGGTTGCCGGCACACTTTTATAAGAGCTACTCCTGAGGACTATGATGGTCATAGTCCTTGGGAGTAGCAACGCTTCTGTGATTGACTACAGATAGAACCCATATTCTGTATGAAGTTGATTACAGATGTCCATGAGCGGTAGTAACCACTTACCATCAGGTGGACTGCATGCTCGTTTGCTACTTCAGTCAGATAAAAAAAATCTGTGTTTGACTTCAGATAGAACCCTTGTTCTGTATGAAGTTGTTAATAGATTTCCATGGGTGGAAGTGACTACCTACCGTCAGGTAGACTGCACGGTCTTTTGCTACTTTAATCTTATAAATAAAATGGAATCTTATCAGAATAAATGTCGATTCCTCATAAATTTTATATTCCGAGTAACAACGGCGTCGTGTTTCAGATTTTAGCGTAATGAAAAAAGAATGAAACGTTTTCTCTCTCTCGGTCCACTTGAAGATCCAATATATTTGATGCATTTGAAGGGGTGATATTATATTTGTTACTGAAGATATCTCGTGATATCTGAGAGTTTCCGCCAGGATTTGATAATATTGTTTCTTTGTGAATACTTTTATAAAATAAGAGAATATTATATTTTTTTCCAGTATTATTGTATTAATCCGTGAAGCCTAAACTTGTGTTAGTATGAAATTTTGCACGATTATAGTGAACGTAGAGAAGGAGTGCAGAAAGAATATTCTTTTCAATCAATGCATATATCATACATAAAATCAGCTAAAAACACATTACATACACTACCGTGCATTTGTCACGAACACATAAATAGTAAACGAAATAGAACATTCAATGTCTATGAAAACACATAATATCAGAAATGTCAGATGTCTTTGTTAAAATACCGCTATTGCTTTTAAATGCGGCTTAGATAATTAAATCTCTTTTTATATTTAACGGGCGCGTTCAAAATTACCTAAAAATATTTCATTTTATTTGAATTCGAAAAATATTCTTACTACTTTGGACAATATGAAGTTTAGTTTTTTAATTTAAATTACGGTCGACTTTCGACCGATGCGACGGGTGTTTAGTTAAGAAAAAAGTGTATACTCAAGGTTTTTCTTTTTTTTCTGTCTATGTTTTTAAAAAGTTGTCTTTATAATGTAACAAGTCTTAAAAATGTTCGTAATGATTGTCTGTAATTGAAGTTAAGTAAAAAAAAGTAATGCATTTAAAAAATGTTATTCAATGTATTCATGAAAGTTTAAATTCAGACGCGCAATTTTAAATAAAAGAAGTAGTTTAAAAAGTACGTTTGGAGTTTAAAGTATTTGCGTTATTACAATCCGCAACTAATGAAATTCTTTCAGAAAAAATACTTTTGATATTTTCTCGTGCTGAAAATTAAATTTACTTACGGAAATAATTTAATGTAGTTTCAGTTTACTTTTCATTAAATTCCGGAGATTCAGTTTTTATCGTCAAACCTTCTGGTGTTGAACAATTAATACCAGATGTTATATTATTTAGTACATTACGATTTCTTTGGAGAGTTTTTTTATCTAATTGAAGTAGCAAACGAGCATGCAGTCCACCTGATGGTAAGTGGTCACTGCCGCCCATGCATATCTGTAAGCAACTTCGTATGAAATTTAGGTTCTATCTGAAGTCAATCACTTACGAGTTGCTACTGCACTACTATGGTCGTCTCATATAAAAGTGAGCCAGCAACCACACCCTTTTGTGAAAACGCAAGAAATATTTTACTCTAGAAATACGCTTTCTACACTCATAGCCCCACACTAGGATTTTCTCCTGTGTCGTGGGTACTATGGACATAAGACGAATACACAAAAGCCCAGAACATGAATCTAAACTCATCATTCAGATACCTATCTGGGCGGGAATCGAACCCGAGAGCCATTGCGCGTCAGACCAATATGGTAACCGCTCCGCCACGCGGGTCGTCATAATAGGTGTGGCGGTGGTACCTACTACCTACTACCTACTACGGTCGAACTACACTGGTTCTACCACCTGTAAACAGTATGACCAGATTTACGTACCTCACAGTTCTTTAAAAATACTAATCACCCATCGCAACGGTCGAAATTCGACCGTAATTCCAATCAAAAACTAAAATTAAGTAGCACTAATATTTCTCAAAACTGACTTAAATCTTCAAGTTATTTTAAATACACTTAAAAGGTATAAAGAGGTTTAATTGACTTATCTGCATTTAAAAGCAAGAACGGGTATTATGACAAAAAAACAGACATTTTTGACTTTATGAGTTTTCGTAGTAAGAGATGGAATGTCTTATTTCACTTATTATACACGTATGTGTTTGTGTCAAATGCTTAGTAGTGTTTGTAATGTATTTTTATTGTTTTTTTTTTTAATTTTTTGTATTAATTGAAAAAATATTTGCATTAGGTACTCCTTGTCTACATCAACTATAACCGTGGTAAATTTCATACTCCTCCGTCCGTTTTTTAGTGTTTTAGTGCGGTAAAAATCTCACATAACCGTGTGTCACTCCCACGGCGTCACGGTACCTTTTGAACGTTTCTCCCTCGAGAAAAAAAAGAGGATAAGATGGTGATGGTGGGTGATAATGATGAACCAATAACAAAGCTCCCGATATGTAATGTGTAATAGACTAGATATCATTATAGACACAGGTCACGATTTCGTGTTGAGGGAAACTTGAGGTTGATGAGGACACATATTGTTCTTAAACTGGGGCATGGCGTTTGAACAAAGTTTGACTGAAAAAGAAATCTATATGGATTTATAAAACTGTGATCTTATACTGTGATTATTTTATTTTAGTTTGATGTGGGCTCTTCGAAATAAACACACTAATTTCAACGAGGTTTTATTTCAAATGTAGAGGAAGTTGCAAAAGTTAAAGAAGGCCACTATGTATTAATCTCGATGCCTATATAAACACTGGACAAAATTGACATTAAAAGTTTTCGATGTGTACAATGAAATTAAAACTTAAAAAATGCTTTCTACACTCATAGCCCCATAGTAGGATTTTCTCCTGTGTCGTGGGTACCATGGACACACACAAAGACGAATACACAAACACTCAGACCCAGAACAAGAATCTAAACTCATCATTCAGATACCTATCTGTCCGGGAATCGAACCCGGGACCCACTGCGTGTCAGACCGGTACGCGGGTCGTCATATAATTATTTTGGATGTTTAAAGAAAAAAATATGTGTATGCCATTTTCATTGAAATATATTAAATACTCGTATTAAATAAAATATTGTTTCAAATTATTTTATTAAAAATTTTACACTTACAACTATACTTATACTCCGACCAGTAAAATTTAAATTAAATTTGCTAAAATTGTCACTGAATCTTAGCATAAAATAATCTCCATTGCTGGTACGCTATGAAGTTACATTGCATTGCTTTCAAAGTATAAGCAAACTTAAATTCTAAATTGCGCTTTTATTACTACCATTGAAACTTTGGAGACAAAAGGGAGATACTCCGAGCAGTAGAAAATAGACGAAAGTCTTTAACTAGAAACTTTCCTATACTGACCTTATTTGCTTTCTGTGTATACCTATAAAAGTATTTCCAGACTTGGGGCGGTTTTAACGTGTGAGAACGATCTTAAGAATAGCTTAAAGTTAGATTTTAATAATGACTCGTCTCCTCTCACTTCGTAATGTGTTAGACTTTGTGGTATATTTAGAAAAGAGAGACCTAATTCTTATCCTATAAGATAAAAAGCCACCTACCTTGCCCTCCAATAGATCGGTATACCAGGATCGTGTCAGATGTGGGATGCAGGGTGCTGTCAAGAGGCTTACTGAAGCTTGGCACCGCCTCTTCTTGGGTTATTTATACACTTCACAAAGCACACGCGATAGCACGGTTAGTTCACGTAGAACTTATTAGCGGTATATCATACAGGACGTCTGTATGGACACGCTTAGCAGAAGACGATTATTGGTCGCAAGAAACGACCTAAACGCGCATGTTAATAAAGTTTTTTAGTTCTACCCTCATACGCTGTGACAATGATTGAACAAATAATTAATTTCTTTTTTGCATTGAAGTTATAGTTTTCTTGGTCTTTTGTTTTCTATTGTAACATTTATTTTAAAATGCCTTTTTTGCATGAAATAATTTTGTATATTTTAATGGTATGACATATAATATTTGAAATCTCGACTAGTAGAAACCTTGCCTTGTCCACAATTGGAAATTTGAAAAGGTATTGTTGACATTATTTTCATTTGATTTAAAAACGACTTTTACTATGTTTAATAGTAGGTATTTAACGCGGACGCGGAAAACAATAAAAGATTTGACTTATATAATAAGTAATATTTTCGAAAAAAAAATGTTGAATTTTAATAACGCCTACGCCTTAACATATTTTTAGTTTAGTTCACGGTAAAAATTTATAAAATGTTCACCATCTGAAAATACCATAACTGTTTACGTGTACAAATAGCTCCTCAGAGAGCTCGTTGCAGCCCCTATCGACGACACAAGACTCTGAAAGCATTTGAACATTTAATGTTTTTGGGGAATACTGCACTTAACTTTTCATATAAAGGTTAATTTACTACATTTGCATTTTAATAAAAATGCAAACATAATACAAATGTTTCAAATAGGAGTTCTATGGGTCTTTTATGTAAAAAGCAAATGGAATTTTAAGCAAGGTAGATCAGAAATCTGTGAACGTACTAAGACAAGACTTCGATTTTATATATATTTAATATTAGATCTCCATACGTAAAATGACTACTACTATTACTACTATACAGCATACGTACGAGATATGGACGATACCTATAACGCTTATAATATAAGCACTGAGCATATAAGTACTTAAAAATCGCAAGCACCGTGAGTGTCTAAAAGCAGCAATCAATGTTAAGATCTCACTGCTTATTGTTTCAACCCTCGCATGCTGAGACGTTTAGGCACTTCGATCCAATGGCGCGAAAGGGGAAACGGGGAAATAGCACACCAGACATCTGAATTGCTCCATCGCAGCGTCTGTAAACGAATGCGGGTTGCAATAATAAGTTGGGGAAAATTATAAGCATTGCGCATTTGTGGTAAAACAAACTTTCCCTGTTTGTACTAAATTAAGCAATTTAGTGGCTCCGATTATAACATTTTTTAATTATAGAAAAATATATGCAGGTTTTTTTCATCGTAAATTTCTTACATTGCTTCTACCAAAACAGCTTAGAGTTGACTAAGAGATCTTAGAGGACGGTGTCGAATCATTAAACGGTGCCACCGTTTAATTACTTTTAAATTTTATTTAATTCTTTCAAAACCAGTTTATTTGGTATAAAAATGTCTAAAAAGGGCATCAACTGAGCACTTTATTCCAATGTACATGTCAAATGAGACCCCAGTGAAAGGTAGTAAAAGCATTTCAAAAGCGGCAATCAATGTTAAGATTTCACTGCTTATTGTTTCAACCCTCGCATGCTGAGACGTTTAGCCACTTCGACGCAGTGGCGCGAAAGGGGAAACGGGCGGAAATAGCACGCCCGACTTCAGACTGCCATCGTGACATTAATGCATGAGTGTGGATTGCGATTAGGCTTGCCAACGCTCCCGTGAGAGTTGGGACATTCTTTTAAGGCCTTGAGCCATGAGCAAAGCTTAAACTAATATTGTTGTGATAGATTTTTATTGGGAACGACTTTCACGATACGTGATTTTTGTTTATTTAAACCGCCTTAGGATATCCATTCAGTGTAGTATATTTAAAAATAGAATCATAAAACAAGTAGAATTAAGGTACATTAATACATTAATCTACAACTAATGCTTTTGAACTATTTCTCTCTGCGACTGCATTTTTGTCGTGACCACAATTCGCATCTGAGTCGAATTATGGACACTAAGTATATCGATTAGCGTATTATGCATGTTATTTTTTGCTAATGTCTTTGCGTTTTTAAGTATACATATTTTAACAATCAGAGAGAATATCATTGTAAATTTCTTGAAAAAGTATGCCACAAACTTGGCTAGTTGTAACGTAAAGTTTGAGAAAACGGTGAGGATTGGTTTTAATGCATTCATTTATCTATTGTATTCTATTAAATTATTTGTTGATGTCATTTTGTTTAAGCCATTACATTTGTGACTACAATGTCATAAGTATAAATACAACTTGTCTAAGTAAAATACCTACCTCCTTAAACTATCGCATACTACAAAACATGTTTTGAGAAAAGGTAACGTATACCAATATACAATTTATCGAATGCTGTTGTTATTAACGAAAATTCTATTTAAATAGCTAAGTAACAAACTAAGCTGTCCAGACAGCTAATTCCTACTTCAAAAAAGGGTTCATATCACATATAACATCCTGCTCAGTTGGACAGCGTTTGCGAAACTGCTTCATAATTTCTCATCCAATGTACCCCACAGCCTAAAGTCGAAAATGTCGAAGAAGTGGGTGTTGCCAGTAATAACATATGTTGAGACTTAAGGTCTATAAGTTTAAAGTCATTTAATGAGCTATGCTTCCAAACAGAAATAGCAAAGCCGAAATCAGTAAATGAATGAAATTTACCGACATAGCTCTCAAAATAAGTAAACTGATGTGGCAACGAGTAGGTCACGTTGTTCGTAGGAGAGATAATCGGTATGGTAGCAAAATTCTCGTATAGTTACGAAGTCTGGGAAAAAGAAGTATAAGTGCCCCTAGTGCAGAAGAACTGACGACCTGGCGAAGGCGGTGGGTAACCGCTGGATTCAGATGCCTTAGGACCCAAAAGTCGCACACATTAGGGAAGGCCTAAGTCCAGCAGTGAACAATGGCTGATGTATCGATACTAAGGTAGTAAAGTAAGGTAGCTTATATTATTTACATAGGTATATAAATGAAATAACAAATTATGAAATTAAAAGAGTAATATCCAGGATATTTAACATTTACTCGAACTTAAAACTTAAATACTCCTTTAGACTATTAAATAAAATAGAAATAGAACGAAATAGAACGGGGACTTATTAGATTCTACCATATAAACCGACTTACATGACCTGACACCCACGTGACACGATCCAGTCCTCAGGTGGATATTTTGTCTTCCATGGAGTGCTTTTCCCGGTGATGATTTCACAATTCTGCTATTTCTGTCCAAGCTTAATGGGTCATGATTTTTTCAACAAATAAATGATATACTATCATTGTCTGCTAATAAGTTTCGTCCACCGCGGCCGGCTAGCGCGGTGGACTACGTCCTAAATTCTCTCATTCTGAGAGAAGACCCTTGACCAGCAGTGGGACAATAATGAGTTGACGATATAATCACTTCCGCCCGGTTTGTTTTTATACGATTGAAATACAAACGAGTAAGCTCCTGATAATAAATTTATTTGCAACTTCATAAACCAGGGACTGTAACTTAAGGCTCAAGGTTGCGTTGCTTCTCTCGACGATTAAGTCTGTTAAGACATACGAAAATTAATCGGCAACTATAATCTGCCACCGAAACTTAAAAACTACTTAACCCCAGATTGGTGTGGTGGTGGAACAGCCCCGATCAAACCATGATTCATCCATCCATCCATCCATCAGCCTTTTGATGTCCACTGCTGAACATAGGCCTCCCCTAAATGGCGCCACTCCAACCGGTCCTGTGCCCTCTGAATCCAACGGTTTCCCGCTGTCTTCTTCAGGTCATCGGTCCATCTGGTAGGGGGGCGACCTGTACTCCTTTTGCCTAAACGTGATCGCCACTCGAGGACCTTTCTTCCCCATCGGTTATCGGTCCTACGAGTATATCAAACTATCCTATACTAAACATATCCTATCAAACCATGATTAACCTTGTAAAATCATAAATACAATAAACCTTCTACATTGGTCAAGATTTGGATCTTTGAGCCTATCTCGTAGAATTTGTTATTCGACGCAACCTTTTTCAATTACGTTTCGTAGCGAATGAATCCATGACAATATTTTTCAATCGGACACAAATCTGCGTAATCCGGCCCAATCCGCCAGCAGACAAAGGAGACCAGCTGTCGTTACGGCGGATGACAAATTGCACCAGCGCTCACTTTCCAATGTTTTGGGATCATTTTGCAGATGGTTCTGATTGTAGATTAGAGTGTTGTTTATACATTGGATTAATTTAACGAAGGTGTATGAATTGTACAGGCTATAACTTCTATGTCAGATTGGTTCATGTCAAATAAATCAATCTGACTCTCTTTACATTTTTTTGTGAGTTGAATTACTTTGAATTTTTCTCTTACCTAATGCCGTCCCCCGAGCAAAAAAGGGTATAAGCCGAATTTTTGCCAAATTATTTCAAAATATAAGAATAAGTCAATTTTGCAAGGAACAGACTTATGTAAATATACTCACTTTATGATTTTAAACTAATATTATCGCGGAATTTATACATTTTACTATGTAACAGGTACTCACGATATGCGATTTTTAAATTTCTTTCTGCCGATATTTCGACCCAGTTGCATGGATCGTGGTCACGGCCAAACTGCGGTGGCGAGGAGGACCATTGACAAGCACTAGTGGCAGATTAACCTATCTACTCTACTTCTAGTTCGTTTTACTTTTTAGGTACTATATAACGACACGCAACATAAACTGTATCCTTAGGCACCTCACTTTGCACTATTTGCAATTTACATAAACTAATATAATTATTTTTTAATACGTACATAATTTTAGAAAAATCAGTGGTGCATGCCTGGATTTTAACCTCGGACCTCCCGATCGAGAGGGCAAGTTTCAACTGTTAGGCTATCACTACTCTTACATATGTATACTAAACACTATTATCATGAGATCTCAACTTATCTCAACAAAGGACATTAGTTAGGTCGAACTTCAGTAATTAGTAAGTAGTTTGCCGTTGTCGTTCCCGTGTTCCGTACGGTGTGATATAGCAATAAAACCTGGGCGTGTTGTAACTGAAGCTCGTTAGCCAGAACGTTATGCAGTTTTTTACGAGAAGATGGCACATTTTAGGTATATATATACGTACTTTATACAAATATATAATCTATTATGTATTTAGGAAGATTTTAGCGTGTCTTTTTTTTTCTTTTTTCTTTTCTACAGAATAAATGCAGTACATTTTAAAAGTTTTGCGCGATATGAATCAGGGCATTACCTAAATCTACATTTGTAAATTAAAAAAAATATAGCATATCTTTCTGTAGAATAATTGGAGAGTATTTCAAAAGTTACATGTAATACAAATCTAAAAGACTTAAATCATTTACTAACTTGTTCAACCCTATAATTTTACTGCAAAAATCTTACAAGAATTACTGGACTTTACTATAATTACTATCTTTACCGCTCCATAGATATAAATTTAAGTACAGATTAAATAACTAATAATGTACTAAATATTATCATTATGTGTTGTCAACTTATCTCGACAAAGGACATTAGTTAGGTCGAACTTCAGTAATTAGTAAGTAGTTTGCCGTTGTCGTTCCCGTGTTCCGTACGGTGTGATATAGCAATAAAACCTGGGCGTGTTGTAACTGAAGCTCGTTAGCCAGAACGTTACGTTGCAGTTTTGTATGAGAAGATGGCACATTTTAGGTATATATTCGTACTACATACGAATATGTCATCGATTATGTATTTTAGGAAGATTTTAGCGTGTCTTTCTACAGGTAAATGTGCTACATATTAAAAGTTTTACACGATATGAAACAGGGTGTTTCCAAAATCTACATTTGTTATATTAAATAAAAATAAAAAAACAGCGTGTTTCTGTAGAATAATTGTAAATCATTTTAAAAGTTACATGCAATACAAATCTTAAAGACTTAAATCATTTACTAACTTGTTCAACCCTATCATTTTGCTGCAAAAATATTTTTTTAACTTTTTACAAGAATTACTGGACTTTACTATAATTACTATCCTTACTGCTCCATAGATACAGACATTAGTACAGATTTAATAGCTTTATATTTAAATTTATGTACTAAATATTATCATTATGCGTTGTCAACTTATCTCGACAGAGGACATTAGTTAAGTCAAACTTCAGTAATTAGTAAGTAGTTTGCCGTTGTCGTTCCCGTGTTCCGTACGGTGTGATATATCAATAAAACCTGGGCGTGTTGTAACTGAAGCTCGTTAGCCAGAACGTTATGCAGTTTTGTATGAGAAGATGACACATTTTAGGTATATATTTGTACTTCATACAAATGTAATCGATTATGTATTTTAGGAAGATTTTGGTGTGTCTTTCTACAGAATAAATGTGGTACATTTTAAAAGTTTTACGCGATATGAAACAGGGCATTTCCTTAATCTACATTTGTAATATTTAAAAAAATCTGCGTATCTTTCTGTAGAATAAATGTAGAGTATTTCAAAAGTTATATGCAATACAAATCTTAAAGACTTAAATCATTTACTAACTTGTTCAACCCTATCATTTTGCTGAAAAAATACTTTTTTAACTTTATACAAGAATTACTGGAATTACAAGAATTACTTACTATAATTACTGTATTTACCGCTCCATAGTTACAAACATTAGTTGAAAAATATTTTCATTTACATGTATGTACTAAATACTATCATTATGTGTTGTCAACTTATGTAAACAAAGGCCATTAGTTAGTTCGAACTTCAGTAATTAGAAAGTAGTTTTCAGTCGTGGTTCCCGTGTTCCGTACGGTGTGATATAGCAATAAAACCTGGGCGTGTTGTACTGAAGCTCGTTAGCCAGAACGTTACGTTGCAGTTTGTATGAAATGTCACATCTTCCTTATATTTCGTATCCTACGCTGTACTTGACATTGTATTTAAGACTATTTTCAGCGTAACTTTATAAAAAACATGATGTATGAAATATCTTCAAAATTACATGCAAGAAGGATTTTAACAAGCTTCTGTGTTTTACTGGACATTAATTCTTATGCTTTAGTAAGCATAGTAGCATAAGCACAGTTTTTATGCGACCTAGGCTTTATCTAACTTGTTAATTTCTAATATTTGTTTGCTAATATACATTTCTTTATAATACGGTAAATTTTTTCAGCTCTTCTTTCTCAGGAATAAATTAAAAATTTTAAATGTTATATACGATATGAATCACATTTAGGTTTTTTAACAACCTGTTCTATATCGACCATTCTAACTGTTTATAAGTACAACTGTAATTTGCTAGATTTTTTGGTCCAGTAAAACAAAGTAAAGACTTGCTGTATTTTCCTGGACTTTACTAAAGCTATTGCTTCCGACTCATGCTCTTTTAAAATTCTAAGACTATTTGTATGCGTGAAGTCATTTTGTTAATTACGATAGTTTGGCCTTCAGTAATTAATAAGTAGTTCGAAAATGCCTTTCCGTCGTTTCCTTTATTATGGTCATACGGCGTGATATAGCAATAAACCTGCACATGTTGTAACTGAAGCTCGTTAGCCCGTTACGTTGCGGTTTTGTATGGGAAGGTCGCACACCTTCGCTACATTGCATGTTGTACGCTATACATTATACTCGATACTTATATATATGTCGGCGGGACACCGCATATTTATGAAAAACACGTTGCCGAAAATCATTATTTTAGTTAGTTTAAAGATCGAATATAATTTGTTTATTAAATTGGCAATATTTAGTTATTTTTAGAAGTAATTTATTGTATCCTCCGTAAATGTGTTATCGTCACCTCACGCGATTTTATTTTAAAAGGCGAGCGAACGCCGGTATTAAAAGATTCTTATTTATCCGTCGAAATGATCGGACCTCCTCAACTGTGTATAAATCCAAGAAGTTTTCTCCTGTGTTTTACATGAAATCTTCAAGAATGGACAGTTATAAAGACTCCTGGCTTTCCTGATGTCACGACCACTTCTTTATATATGATATACATTATACTCGTGTATTTAGAACATTTTATGTAACTTGCCTCTGTAGCTAACCTTTGTGAATAATAAAATATGTTAAATGTTTTAAATTACATGCAATAAAAAATATGAACATAATTGGGCTTTTCTGGATTTTCTAGCCCAGTAAAATACAGTAAATGCTTACTGAACTTTACTTTAAGTACTGTTTACTTTTTTTTACAACCCACGAATTTTTTATATCAATTTGTATAACTAATATTACTTTATAGTGCTTTCACAATAGGAACATTGGGGACTTATATTGTAAAGTAAAGCATTGTTGTATTCTGGTTTCGAGTTCAGAGGAAGCTAAATAAGCAAAAACCCTTGTATTTACATCCTTAGACTAACGAATGTACTTCTCAAAATTATTACTTACTGTAATTTGCATGTATCTATAACAGTTTAAATAGTAAATTCTAAAACAGTTCGATTTATTTCCTCTGATAAATTTTTTCAAAGATTTTAAAATAATCAAATAGATAGTGTGCCGTCACCCGTATTCAAGTCAAATTTCCTTCGCAATACACAAGGTGTGCGGAACTGGTGTCCTTTTTTTGTTTTCGTTCGTCTATTGGATTTTTGATTTTTTGGACGGAATTCGAATTGGTTCATGTCCAGTAGTTACGTGAACATTTACTCGAAGGAGTTGTTTTTTTAAATTATTAGAGTATTTCAATTTTATTAGTGTTTTAATTTTCGTATGTATCTGTAAACCTAAACAATGTTAATAAATATGTGTATACAATCTTTCTCTACCGAGACATTTATAGACATGACAAGTATTAAAAATGTGCAAATTTAGGAATTTTAGATGTCAGTACAATAATAATGGTACCATTGAGAGGATTAGTTTGAAAATATGCATGGAGGAGTTCATAAGCGTGTATTAGTATCTCTTTAAGGGACATTGACTTTGACTCATCTCGTATATTTTAACGACTTTCATTTAAACATGTGTGGTCGCATGCCGTCATCCGTCGTTGAGCGGACTCTTATACCCGTATTCAAGAACAATACTTTCATAAGTAATGAAACAATGCTATGCAAAGAGCGATACTATCCTGTGCGTTCGTCATCTCAAGCCATCTAATTCATAAACGAAACTCAAGTAATACTTTGCTATGAGGTGCCACAGCGTTGGTTCGGACTCTGTAATTGGTCCATTTGTTGTAGCTGCATTCACTCTAGACTTTTTGACAACACTGACAAATCATTATTATTGCGTTACTCGGTAACTTGTAACCAAGTTACGTAAACAACGACCAACCGCGAGTCGGACTCGAGCACTAAGGGTTTCGTATATTTCATACATTATCTGTAAAAAAACATTTAAAAAATACGTTGGTTGTATGAGAGCCCCCTTAAATACTTATTTTTATTTCGTCTTTAGTATTTGTTGTTATAGCGGCAACAGAAATTCACCATCTGTGAAAATTTCAACTGTCACGGTTTATTACAGTTCGTTAGATACAGCCCAGACAGATAGACGGACAGATGGCCTGACGAACAGCGGAGACATAAGTAATAGGGTTTTGGTTTTACACTTTGGTTACGGAACCATAATAAACGATGCTATGCGTTCCATATAATAGCTCGACGGCTACTTTACCTATGCGTCGATTTTGACAAACGCATAGCGTTGGATTTTGCATAAGTATTGTCTATGAAATAATTTTACCCATCCTATGCGTTAGCTAACACTATGAGGCCACATAGTATTGTTTGTGAATACGGGTGTTATTCGTCTACCGGGGAAGAGCCCTAAAGGGGCAAATCGGCCTCTAGTACCTTTTGAAGGTTTCCTCCTCGTAAACAAAAAAGGCATCTGAATGGGGTATCTAGATTCTTGTTCTGGGTTTGGGTGTTTGTGTGTGTTCGTATTCGTCTTTGAGTGTGTTCATGACACCCACGACACAGGTGAAAGTCCTTGTGTGAGGCTGTGGGTGTAGAAAGCCTTAGCATTTATTTATAAAACTTTTATCGTTATTATGTCACCGATTATCGGACCTTCTTTTAAATTAGAAGAGCATAGGTTTATTTGTAGCTTTAACACTTTCTGAAAGCATGTCAAAAAGTGTCACTGGTATATATATTTGTTTATGGTGTTTTTGCGTGGGTTGGTATGTCACGTGGAAGGAAGTGTCGTGTAGGCATTATTTAGACATAATATGTCCCGTCAAATACTTCCTACGAATCGTTGCGAAGGGTTATAACTTAATAACACAAACTGCCACTTAGCCACATTTGATACTATGAGAGTGTTGTAATGTACCTATCATTTAGAAATGTTACGTAGAAATTTGGTTAAGGGTTTTGCGAAAAAAATCATCTAGCACCAGAGGCGGAAAAGCCACATAGCAAGAGTAGCAAATGCTACGGGCCTCGCGACATGAGAGGCCCCGCGGTCCAACAATTACTAATATTTTAATATCTTTGCTATTCTGAAAATCTTAAACTGAGAGAAGTAGATATAGAAAGTGTCATCTCTAATTTTTCCAGATTGAATCCAGAAAAGTTTATTTGTAATATTTTTGTTTTATTTAATACCTTTACTTAAGCCAAACTATGGGCCTCCTGTCAGAATTTGCTACAGGCCCCGCGCTGGCTTAATCCGGCACTGCCTAATGTACTAGGCAGTGCCGAATTAAGTAAGTTTTGAACTTCCGCAAGATAATACCTGATACGATCTAGAAAATGTGTAACTACATGAACGTCAGAAACAAAAACATAGGTACATCTAACCAAGATAAACCGAATACACCTACTGGCTTGCTCACCTCGCATCTCAGACCGCACAAAGAACTGTTTGCTCAACTAAAGAGCTTTTGCATTTTCAACCCACTCCATGTCAATGGCATGCATTCTACGAAGGCACGTTTCGCATACCCTATACATGAAGCGTAAGATCAGAAATCGTCTGGCATTGGACTATCCAGAGACACTGTACAGGCTTATGTATAGGACCTTTATCCTCATGGATAATATTTTCCCCTCCATCCTGAATTTAATGAATTCCTTTTCAATTTAAATGGGCAGTTCATTGGTGAATTCAGTGTGAGCCTCTAAAGTCCCTCTTAGGGATTCATCATGATTTTGAACGCAATGAAAGCAAGCGGCTTTGCCTCTTTGAAATAAATATTTTGCTCATTGAGATTAAATAATTGGCTCTGCCAATCACTAGTGTAACCAAAAATGTTACAAACAGAATTTATATATTTCATAGTGAGATAATTTTCAAAATGTGCCTTAGATGTAACATTTAAATAAATGCTAGAAACAATATCCATATTAATGAGAAAAACTTGTCGTACACACGATAATTGTCTAGACTTGTCTAAGTGGCTACATATGACGTATTCAAATTTTTATATGATCTTACTTCGTAGGCAAACAAAAACTTAAAAATACGTTTGGATGATGTCATATCAGGTAAATATATTGTTTATTACGATTAAATGATGTACGCGGAATGATAATAATCATCTCACTATTATTTTACAAATAGCGGTCTTTATTCCAAATGGTCACGGTCAAGTAGATTCGTCTTAGACAAGTGTTTCATCCAGATCTCCTGATATGACCTTTGAATACTAGAAATGCATATCTTTAAATTAAAATCCCAACAGAAAGTCCCGATAAAGATTTTCAGTGCGAGAATATTCTAAGACAAGATTGCCAAAATTATTAGTCCGATAAAGAATTTAATACAACATCCATCCAGGGCAGGACCGATCCGTAATTACGTCGCTGAAGTGAAATTTTATGTCGTCGAGAAATTTACTGAAATTTCTGCTCAAACCGCTCGTGGGTAGCGAGACAAAGCCCGCGGTCCTATGGCAGCAAATTGGATTCCGGGACTGCATATTTCCGAATCAGAGCACCTATCTCGGTTGTACCTTGTTTATTTGCTAAGAGCACTTTGATGTTGCTTGCCAAGTGATACCTTCGTCTTGGTCCGATTTTAAGTCACCTCTTATTAGTTCTTTTTTATGTTTATAAAAACGATTTTTATTACTCGTACTTATGAAGAACCGGAAGACTGAATGGTTAGCATGATTGAAAGTGAAATTATGAAGACGCGTTTCTTTTTGGAGGTTGTCTCTTAATGTATTTCCAATGCTTACTTAAAAGGAATAGAGCGCTATTAGGGTTATGTTTACTTTAAAAGCTTCAAGGTGCTCCTTTGAATTAGATGTACTATACGATTTTTCACAAGTCATCAATATGGCGTCGTTATGGCAATTCGTGGCATGGCATAGCAAGTGATCGTAGTGTGATTTTCTAAAGACTATATGAATTACATCATTGCTACCATGAATAAATATTATCGCTTGACCACAAAATATACATTTGGCGCAAAAAGCGTTAATGTCAACCGAATTTCGATAATTTTCACTACGAATTGCTGCTGAGAGTTTGGCCGTATCCACGATCCATGCAACTGGATTGAAATATTGGCAAAAAGAAGTTTAAAATTTCAGGGCATAAATTCCAGGATAATATTAGTATAAAAAAATCAAATAATTTGCTGTGACATTTAGGCTTATAAGATTCGACATCTACATTTGGTCACAATATTCAACGCTTGCTCTTGAGGCGAATATTACGTGGCTGTGTGGGGTAGTGGGTTTGTAAAAGAACATTACTGTTTTTCTATGTGAAGTATTGATTTGATTGACTCAATAACGAAAATAGCCAGATAGTTATTTTAAATTGAATAACCCAGTGTTCACTGTAAATGTATTTAAAATAACATGTGGTATCCAAATGTTATCAAAATATTAATCAGAACAAAAAGGAATTAAAATTATACGAAAACAAAATAAATGTTCAAAAGCGAGTTTAGTTGAGCACACGTCGTTCTTTATTGAAATTTGTATTCGACGAGAGAACAAGCCGCGAGTTTGTTTCGTGATCTATTTTTTCTTACGAATTTTCAATTGAAACTCGTCGAAAAGTCGAAACGAGATTTGTATACGAAACATGTGAAGCTACATACGAACGATTCGATAAAATAACCTTGTGTATCATGATTATAGCTTACATTTGTAATTTTACGTATTTTTATACGTTTTTTTATACGTATTAGTATTTTTTTACTTATGTGAAGTATATTTGTTGTAACTTCATTTTTTTATTCTTACTGAAGTAGTAAACGAACATGCAGTCCACCTGATGGGGAGTGGCCAGTGCCGCCTATGTATATCTGTAATCAACTTCATACAGAACATGGGTTTCATCTGAAGTCAATCACAGATGCGTTGCTACTCCCGAGGACTATGATGGTCGCCTCATGTGAATGAGTGCCGGCAACCATACCCTTCTATCGAAACGCAAGCTACATGCTTAAAGCTAGAAATAGGTGTGGCGGTGGTACTTCCCCAGTTGAACTACACTATAACATTCATAGTTATATTCTGGTTAATTAGGTTGATTACTACTATCAAATAAAATCTAATATATCCTAGTCGGGCGTGCAGTCAGTCACTCCCGAGGTTAAACATAGTCACCTCATATAAAATAGCGTTGATATGTCACGGGATACAAGTAATATATGTACAAGAGTAATAGCAAAATTCTGATATTATTCCTCTATCTATTTGCAAACAATGAAAAATGTGAGCCTGTATGATCTCTTTTGCCTAGGGTCGATAGTTTTTGAAACAAAAAAATATATGGTATGATGAAACCTATTGGAAAAGAAAAAAGAACGTGACAAAAATTTTAGAAAAATAAATTACAGGCGATCTGAGGTCGGGAAGTGGGAGTGGGGAAGGTGTTAAGGATAAAAAATGTTTTATCTCGATTTCCGGTAAAATTGCTAGTCTTATGAAAAAATATTGAATTATCCATTATATCCATATCAAGTTGTACTAAAAAGATCTATAACTTTTGTATTTACACTTTTTTTACAAAACTTATTTATGCAAAAATTCAAATGACTAAGTTTTTGGTAAGGGTGTAACCCTGGCAACCCTGGCAACCCGGCTCATTTATATAAATATTAGGCGTCCATCTAGGTCCTCGGGTGTAGCAACGCATCTGCGATCGACTTCACATAATATAAACCCTGTTTTATGTGAAGACCCTCATATAGTCTGATGCTACGTGGTTAACGCCGCCGTTAACCACGTAGCATCAGATGGATTGTATACCTGTTTGCTACAACATGCTGATAAAAAAATTCGATACCACATTTATACTTGCTTCTGCCTTATGACATCTTTGAACCGGTACTGCAAAAGTAAAGCAATAATAATTAACTTTTAATAGAACACATGTTTTTTTTTAAGAAAATCATAGATGCATGTCTGGGATTTGAACTTCAGACAACCTGATTGAGAGAGCGAGTTTTAATCGTTATCACTGCTAAAAAATATTACGTGTAATACTGCACAGGATAAATAATTGTAAAGTTAACAAAATTATTCATGCTCCTAATATGTAACCACCTTGCCGAATATTATAACCAGAAGTATAATTAGCAGCTTTTGCCGAAATTTCGGGTCTTTCTTACTCCGGATTACTTCCGGATGTCTATTTCGAATAGGATTTAGAAGAATGAATTATAGTTATTTGACAGCAAACCCCACTGCGGGTTAAGCCTGTCCGAAAATTGTTTCACAGTCTCCTTTACAACAGGCAAAACAGAGAGACACAGATTATTATTAAACAGAAACAGGAAACTTAACAACTTGCGTGGATCAGTATACTTGATACCGATCTGAAAAGTAGAGGATTCCAAGTTTGATCTCGCCAAATATCATTTATTATTTTTCATATAACTTGCCTTAATATTAATTCAGTTCTGTTTTTTATATCTAGGGATTGTTGTATTTTTCTCTCTATAGAGTGCCCTAGTATTAAAATAATTATGGCTACAGAGGGGTTCCTTTAAAGATTGAATAAAGAATAAGTGTACAGTCCATATGATGGTAAGTGGCCACTTTGATTTCATATACAACAGGTTGTACCTAATACCTTTAAAAAAATAAAAGCTTTATACACTCATAGCCCCACAGTAGGATTTTCTCCTGTGTCGTGGGTGCCATGGACAAACACAAAGACGAATACACAAATACCCAGACCCAGAACAAGAATCTTAATTTATCATTGAGATACCTGTCTGGCCGGGAATCGAACCCGGGACCCACTGCGTGTCAGACCGGTATGCTAACCGCTGCGCCACACGGGTCGTCAAGAAATCACACTATCACAAATGCGGATTGCTTACCTTCACACATCTTTGAGTACATTTTAAAGAACTCTAAGGTGTGTAGGATTCCAATCGACGTTTTTCGTCATCATAAAACAATGATTTATATTTCCCACACATCATTTTCAAAAAAATCAGTTATGGTTATCAGTTTCAAAACTTGGACCCGCGATTGCGAGGCTGATGTTTAACTATTACCCTATCTCTGCTAGGTATAACTATATATGTGTCCCTGCAGTTCCGAGACCAGAATAGGACTACAGTACCCTCTGCCCGTCGTAAGAGGCGACTAAAATGGGACTAAAAGGGGTTGCGGGTGGAAAGAATGGGAGCTCGAACCGTCCGGCCAAGCGACCCCGGGAAGGACGGCGGCATGTGTGGTTGCATGCTGCCGTAAAGACCAGAAGGTGCGGTAAGCAGTTCACGCCCACCAGAGAAGAGCCCAATGGGGCAACACGCTGAGGACACTTATGACCTTAAAAGTCCCTCTTAGATTTATTTTATAATGTGGTTGCCGGCACACTTTCACATGCGGCGACCATCATAGTCTTCGGGAGTAGCAACGCATCTGTGATTGACTTCAGATGGAACCCATGTTCTGTATTAAGTTGATGACAGACGTCCATGGGCGGCAGTGACAACTTACCATCAGGTGGGCTGCATGCTCGTATGCTACTTCAGTTAGATAAAAATAATAATAATAATGACAAAGGAGCAAATAAGCACACAGTATAATTGATTGTAAGTGAACTCCTGAAGACCACGATCATCGCCTCCTGATACATTCCCCATCGGCCATATTCAACTTCCTAGCATAGTATAAAATAGATTGGATTTTAATACAAAATAATCATTTATTCCACTTGAAGAATTTCTAGGCACATTATGCAGTAAACGTTACAAGAAAAGTTCCAATAGCAACCAACTCGGAAGCAATACATCACATTGACGGCAGCTCGGTCCACTACCGATATTCATTGATATAACTTGCGTATTACTACTACACGAAATTTTAGCAATTTGCAACCTTATCACTTTAAACATAAGATTTAAAGGATGTGCCTTCGTGAAATGATACCACTGTGCCATCATTAATCATACCTTGTCTCCGTGAACGAAGAGAATCTGCTAAGATTTTGTGTTCGAAGTTTTCAAGTCAATTATAAAGAAAAAATCCTTTGTAAGCACTATTAGAGTTTCATCCTGACTGGGGATAATCTTGGCGTTATTTAAGATGAGTTTTGTTTTTTATTCAATTTCGATATTATCGTTAAAGGGTTAGACATGAAGGCAGGATTATATATTAAATTTGAGAGAATTTATCAGTTTGCACTACCAACGCTTGAGATAAAAGTAAACATCCGAAAATCAAAAGACGTTGAATAATTTATCATAGAATAGGTATATTTTGCGAATACTTTCATCTGTTCAATAATTCATCTGTGTTTTTAGTTCATAGTTTAGTTCATATAGCCCTTGGATACCTGTAGTCGAATGCAATCGCACTTGGCCAGCGCGGTGGACTATGGCCTAAAACTCTCTCATTCTGAGAGAAGACCCGTGCCCAGCAGTGGGACAATAATGGGTTGACGAAAGTCGAATGCAAATAGCACAGGGATTTTATCTGAAGTCAATCATAGATGCGTTGCAACTCCTAAGGATTAAGACGATCGTCTTCTATAAAAGTGAGCGAGGAAACACACCCTTAGACAGAGATGTAAGAACTGTTAAGCCATATATGCTTTGTCAGTTTAAAAACGCAATAACGTTCTACCACCCTCAGTTTGGGGTGAACCAAAGATGGCTATAGGACACTATTGTTTCTCCTCCTTACCAAGTATTATTTATGGAAACACGGTATTTCAAGGATCGAAAACAATTACGGTAACATATATGCCAAATTTTTAAGTTTGGCGGAGCGGTTACCATACCGGTCTGAAATGCAATGGGTTTCAGATTCGATCCCCGGCACGACAGGTATCTGGAGGACGAATTTCAATTGTTGATCTGGGTCTGGGTGTTTGTATATTGTGTTGGGCTATAAGTGTAGAAAGCATTTTTTTAAGTTAAGTATTGTGCGAGAAAGATATAACGTCTCTTTTGAAACATATTTATAACAAGCACAATTCAGTAAAAAACTAGCCTTAAACGGAACTAAGCTCCCGGTGTTAGTCCCGTAAATTCAATTCTGGAGCATTTCCTGCAGAATCAGTATGACGCTTCCTACTTAAACCTAGTTGTGATACTTCATTCTCTGGAGCTACAGTTGACGATAG
Source organism: Spicauda simplicius (assembly GCA_949699795.1). NCBI lineage: Eukaryota > Metazoa > Arthropoda > Insecta > Lepidoptera > Hesperiidae > Spicauda > Spicauda simplicius. The sequence goes on from OX453065.1 coordinate 7,197,258, forward strand.
TTGTTTTACTGTATAACTAAGTTATGACCCTGGTTGTGCCTGCGGGGAACCTTTATTTTATGGTTTAATAATGGAGGGATGGGATTAACATTTGCATATGGTAACTCCTTAATTTAATGGTTTCTGCTGCTGATTTTGGATCTTGTAACTATCATTTGTAACCAAATAAGTGAAGCCAAGTGTATTCAACCTGAAATGTAGCATCAGTGGTGGAATTTCATGGGCGTTGTTCACTTTAGAAGAATTTTGAGAACAAAGAAAAATGATTTCTTGTGTTTGATGGAAGGGTGTGGTTGCCAGTACACTTTTGTTTGAAGCGACCATCTTAGTCCTCGGAAGTAGCAATGCATTTGTGATTAACTTGATTTAGAACCTAGGTTCTATATGAAGTTCCTTACAAATGTCGATGGGTGCCAGTGACCACTTACAATCAGGTGGACTGCAAGCTCGTATGCAAATAAACTATTCCCATGTTCCTAATATTTAATCGCACTGACTAACGTTTAGAAACTGACATCTTAAATGAAACTACATTTCAGTTTGCATACTTATTTAATTAAAAAAGAAATAACGATAAAAATTATCGTAGAAATGGACATATCATTAAATCTTTGTTTTCAGATTATGTCTATAGTATCGGCCAATTCAGCAATTCCATTCTAAATTCAATTGGCTTTACCAAAATAAAATTGTCAGTTGGCATAATAAAACAATCCAGCTTGTCGTGTTTCAACTGGCTGTTTTATTTGTTAGCATAAAAATGGGCGATAACAAAAACATTGGCTAGCATATTTCCTATATAAATATCGAAACAATAGCGATGTAAACGTATATCTTCAGATTTTTTTTTATTTGACTGACGTAGCAAACGAGCATGCACTCCAACTGATGGTAAGCGGTCACTGCTGCTCATGGACATCTGTAATCAACTTCATACAGAACATGGGTTCAATCTGAAGTCAACCACAAATACGTTGCTACTCCCGAGGACTGTGATGGTCGCCTCATATAAAAGTGTGCCGGCAACCACACCCTTCCAACGCAGGAAATGCTTCACGCTAGAAATAAGTGTGGCGGTCGAATATTAACGGTCAAACTAAGTAAGTTTAAACTTAGTAATAATTTAGAAAAATCAAACCAGTCTATGGTTTGATTTTTCACAATTATTACTAAGTTAATATTTGTTTGGAAATATAGTCTACCCAACAAAACAGCAGGAGACCAGGGAGGTAAAATAAAGCCTGAGTCCTTTTTATTGTAAGAGAAGACTCGCATTATATTATAAAGTAATACTAAGCCATTACTAGGAGTTTGATATTAGTTCCTGAGTTTTGACATATTTGAATACGCTTATGGCATTAGAGCTGCAATATAGTGAAGTTAGAACAAACAAAAGGTTTATGTGTAGTAATACTGTAATATTGTGTTTCTGGTGGCTGAGACAAGAGTATTTGGTTTGTTGATGTGATATGTAATTAAAATCATTGTTTATATTATGTCGATATATACTGAATCAAATATTTATTTGTGTCAGCAGGTAAAATGGCCTTGAATTATAATTTCCTATCAATCACTTAATAAATGAATTTGTATAATAGATTTCTATGTCCAAGTGAAATTGATGATTATTTATAGATTTTTTTTGACAATGTATCAATTTTTTTTTCGGTTTATCAGCCATTCATTTTTATTTATTTGCATAAATGTAGGCTAATTTTAAGAGCAGTGATAGCCTAATGGTTGAAACTTACCTTTTCAATCTGAAGGTCTGAGGTTCAAACCCTGGCACGCACCACCAATTTCATGTGCATATTAGAAATTAAATATCACTTTTTCACTTTTCGGTAAAGGAAAACACACAACTTTAAAAAAAAAGTTCTCGGAGGTGTGTGAAGTCCACCAATACGTACTTTGCAAGCGCGATGGACTATGGCCTAAACTCTCTCATTCCGAGAGAAGACCCGTGCCCAGCAGTGGAACAATATTGGGTTGACGATATAAAGCTGATTTTGAACTGATATAACCAGAAAAAATACTATTAGGCGAAAACAAAGGATACACTTTCTACTTTAGCAACCCTAACTAAAACACTCGGATTGAATTCAGTTTCGAGGTCCGAAAACCAATTATTGTTTGGAACAAAGCTCGCGCCCTACAAAGCTGACGTTTGAGTAAGTAGTTTGAAAGTTAGTTACCGTTTTCATAATAAATTCATACATTAAACATTAATCATAACCATTTGCTCCAAGAGATTGGACAGTTGAATATATGAAACATATTTGCTTAGAAACGTTAGTAAGAGGCTTAAGCCCGAATACACTTAAGATTATTGGGCAAAATAAAACACTTTGCTTTGAAGCAGCTGTATGTTGAAGTTCTGTCACATTTTACCCGAAGGCCATAAAATATTTGGTTGGAGCGTTTTTTCAAATTATGAGCGAATTTCAGTAAATTTTGCTTCGATTTGCAGTGAAATCTCATCATAGCCTTATACATCATACATACATATAATCGGATACATCCATTTTTTTACGCCTAACACTGACGTTTGTAGTGGCAAGTGAATAGTACTTTACCTAAATATTTTGTGGTTCTCGGATCCTAGACTAACGATGGTAATTATGTTCTATATTCTAATAGACTTTCCGCAACTTCTCTCATTTCTGTCATGTCTATCACGGTAATGAGTATGTTATGTGTTACTCTAGGTCATAAAACTTAAATTACAATAGCCATGTTACACCAGCATAGTGTTCATCCTCCGATGACACTAAGCTCAACCTTCTACACGTGAGTGTTCATATCCTGCGGAGCTCCTTTATGCAACTCCGCTAAAGTCCCTTGCTCTGCCTCTTGGGGCCAATATCAGATGAAGGCTTTAAGACCTCAGAGGCCAAAGCCAACCTCTGGTGGTGTTTAATGGGTAGGCACGTAGGTCTCTCGTGAGTCCCACATAACCAAGGTGGACGGCCGCTTTGGTATGCATGAGCATTCACCACCACCCTCCCCGCATGGAGGGTAGCCCTTTCCACTTTGTCTGGGCGCAAAAAAAGCCATGTTACTTTATTATCTGGTCAAACATCTCTTTACCAGGTAATTCTCAATGGACTACCGCTGAAGTTGTGGTTATAAAAATCTGATAAAAAAAATATACCATTTTATGGGAATATCGAAAAAACATACGAATACTAATTTGTGACCGTCTAGATGGCGCAAGTACAAATCTATGTGAATCATGCTGTTAATATTCTACGGTGACCTAAAATAAGCAGAACAATTTGAAGAGCTACAAAATCAGGCTTTTAGTATTCAGAATAGGTATTAAATTTATTGTTTTTGTACAAACAACGATTTGTGCATGTGAAAATGTCATTTCATTTTTTTATCTCACTAAAGTAGCAAACGAGCATGCAGTCCACCTGATGGTAAATGGTCACTGCCGCCCATGGACATCTGTAATCAACTACATACAGAACATGGGTTCCATCTGAAGTCAATCACAGATGCGTTACTACTCCCGAGGACTATGATAGTCGCCTCATGTAAAAGTGTGCCGGCAACCACACCCTTCCATCGAAACGCAAGAAATGCACGCTAGAAATAGGTGAGGCGGTGGTACTTCCCCAATCGAACTACACTAGTTCTACCACCTTGAAGATCTCAATTCTTTTCAACTAATTTGTTACAGTCCCAACACAAAATAATACCATATCAAATGAGGAAATAAAATAAGCTGGTTCATTTGCCGTTTCCCAAAATCCCTTAACGTCATATCAAGTTATCCTGCTGTCAGATCGCAGAATGGATTCTGTCGGGTGTTTCGGTGTTCAATCGTGTTTTGATGTTTGATGAGACAAGTGGGTAATAGAGGTTGGTACGTTTCCGAATCAAATATCTGATAAGTAATGCCGGAGGTATTTTATTATAATAAATACGGTAGAACTCTTATATTTCCGCCTATATTTTAAGTAGAGTAGTCTGCCATATTTTGGTTTTAAAAGTGCCGTAAATTAGTAATACAAGTCACTACATAGTATAAAACAAAGTCGCTTCTCGCTGCCTGTCCCTATGTACGCTTAGATCTTAAAAAGTAGAGTAATTAAAAAGGAAGGTTTCTATGTATAATACATGCATAAAATAGTGGAGGAACACGATTGAAATTGAATTAAATTAAATTAAATTTGACAATTTTAGATTTTTTATTGGTAAGCGAAACGAAGTTCGCGGGGACAAGTAGTTTTATATAAAGCGTACCTATTTGGTTTTTTAAAGCCTATTCCTCTCTAACTACTGACATGATTTCAATAATATGTCTAATGAGTCCATTAAGCCATTTTGGCTTTTGAGCGTGTCAATGAAATGGATACGTTGAAATGGATAAGTTATCTAATATACGGTTTTGGTCGATAAGAAGTTTAGAAATTATGAACAAGAATAGATGAATGTACACAAAATATTTGTCAAATATGTGAAGTAGTAACATGAAGTAGTAACGAAATTATAATCGATTTTAGATAAAACTCCAATCTATATAAAATTCAATGAAATATTCATTACACTGCAAAATCGATATGTAATGGTTACGGTAATAAATGTCACTATTTATCACTAAACCAATCAAATACAGCGAATATAGTGGATATAACTTATAAAGAAAAGAACTAAACTAATCTCAGTCATACGAGCGTATGAAATAAAGTTGCGTTGCCGAAGTTTCTAACTCGCCTAATCTTCTATCCCCGAAACCCCGTTTAATATTCCCTGTAACACTCCAATTGATCCCCGGATTAGGCGATGTAATGTGCGGGTTCTATGTACGCGTACATAGAGCTGAAATGAAATATCTTTATTTTGTATAGGTATATGGAAACAAATTGTCAGTTGGGTATATTTTTTCTTACACTATCAACGAATCGGAATATGACGAACACTGAAAATCTGGCAAGATAGTTACTATATTTTCATTTAAAATAAATTGTATATGAGAATTACACACGAGTTTATTACACGCTTTCTACACTCATAGCCCCACATTGCGCGTCAGACCGGTATTGTGACCCCTGTGCCACGCGGGTCGTCAAGAATAAATAAGAGAATAAATCTAAACATTTATAGCTTACACAAAATTAAAATTCCATCCTAAAATCAAAAATGATAAATATTATGAACTTAACTCCCATCATCTCCCTTCGACCTATTATTCAAACTTAAATATAAAATAAAAATATAATTATAGCTATTAAGGAACGTATTGGAAAGTAATGACGCCCATTATCATTAACCCATTTTTTATATGGAACTGCCATGAAGCAGCATGCTGGATTATGTACAAGGTCTTAGTGCGCCCAACGGAGAAGAATAAAATGGGATACAACTCTTTTGTAGAAATAGTCGCGTCTATTAAAATGAAAATTGATTTCGGTCTATGGCAATGTGACTTTTCCCTTATTATCGTACTAGACGGCAACATTTTTCCTAGAAACGGATCTAGTATTTTCCTAAGTAGGCGCTCACAGAAAATGAGATTTCTTTAAACACGCTTTCTACACTCATAGCCCTGCACTAGGATTTTCTCCTGTGTCGTGGGTACTATGGACACACACTAGACGAATACACAAAGACCAAGAAACAGAACATGAATCTAATCATCATTCAGGTACCTATCTGGCCGGGAGCCGAACCCGGGACCCATTGCGCGTCAGACTGGTATGGTAACTGTTCCGCCACGCGGGTCGGCTTTAAAAGTAATCCGCCATAATTGGGTAACATTTTAGGCTATTTTACACATTTTATTGAAAAACTAAAGGTTGAGTTTGAGTTTGGAGTACCTATTAAGATGATCAGGTGTCGTTTTTCTTTTATAAGACTGAAGTGGCAAATCAGCATCCAGTCCATCTAATAAAAACGATCTCAGCCACCACGGACACTTGTAATTTATAGAGTGATATATCTGAAGTCAGTCACAGATGCGTTACTACTCCCGAGAACTAAGATGATCATATGAAAGTAAGGCGGTAACCACACCCTTCCATCGGAATGCAGGAACTGCTACACGCTAAAAATGTAGTGGTATCTCTCTAATTGATTTATCACTCATTCAACCACCAAACCTTTGTTAAACGTGAGCACTAAACGATAATTATATGATGGATTAAAAAAAAGAAAAATCGTGAAATAAGAGTACAAAGGGCTGTGAGTAAAAAAAGTAAAAAAAAACGATTCAAAATCTGCCACATCGATCGAAGGACTGATAACCGATGGGGAGGAAAGGTGCTCGAGTGATGACTATGTTTAGGCAAAAGGAGCACTGATCGCCTCTCACCAGGTGGACCGATGATCTGAAGAAGATAGTGCAGGATTGATTGAGTATACGACCTATTGGAGCGCCGCCATTTAGGGGAGGATGGATACATATTTATTCACTCGTCGACTAAAAAATATTTTCTCCTCCCAATTTAATACGAAGTCTATTCTAAAAATCCAAATAATAGAACAATTTTGTTATGTACAAGCGCAAGAAACTAAACAACTGGTGTAGAACAAAAGCATTTCCCAAGCTCAATTACATTCTTTGTAGCTTTATAACAACGAATCATAATTTTAAGAGAGCGCTTAGTGACTCGTCTCATTACCACTCGGTACGCTAAACTATCAATTATTATTTAGTAGCTTATTCCCGTGGTTCGCTGCGTTTATATTTTCGCGGTAAAATATATAACGTATTATTCTAGATCATACACTAATTGTGTGCCAAATTTAATCAAAATCCTTAATAATAAAAAAGAGTAAAAAACGTTTGAGAGTAACCTGCTCGGAAGAAAAAATCAGCTGGCATAGCAGATTTTTTCGTCCGAGCAGGTCTATTCTGGTCCTGTAAGAGACCGGAAGAATTACGCAGCCACGACTTTCTCGTTCTGACCTTTCTCCTCTGGTAACTTTACTCGACATAATAACTTGGAGCATATTTATTCATACAATGTTTTAACGTACGAGCCATAGGTTTAAATACGTTATATGAAAACTTACTGGTCAACTTTTAATATCCCATTTCTCATAAATGTTTTTAATAAAATATCGAGAATATCTATAAATACACGTATTTTGTCTTCCCTTCACTCTCTATTTGAGCTTGGTGAAATAATAAATAAATATTATTATTTATTTATTATTTCGAAAATTATAACACTAATAAATCCAATTATGGTATAACAAATATTTGATGTTGTTAAGTACCACATTGATTGCTTCTGTTTAAGAATTTGGCTTTTAGATAAACACATCGCTTATCGCCGCACGTTCCTAGTGTGGCGAGTCATTTGCCCCAACATTGTTTACATTTCTATACGCTAGTTTGCGAGTAATTTCCTGAAGGAAAGCTCGCTTCCTGAAACTTGTTTCAGGGTCTTTGTTCCGAACAATAGTGCGGTTGATTCGCGTCAAAGCGTTTCGTTTATGTAATTTTGTACGAAAGAGTATAACAAGTGGTTGCAGTTACTTAATAAATACTAAGTATAATTTAATATGTTGTGGAAGACAAGCAGAAACCGCGAAACTGTAATATAGCACTATTATATAGAGTAAGGTGATAGCCTAATGGTTGAAACTTGCTGTCTCGATCGGGAGGTAGGAGGATCAAAGCCAGGAATGCACCTCTGATTTTTCCTAATTATGTGCGTATTAGAAATTAATTATTACTGCTTTTCGATGAAGGAAAACATTGCGACGAAACCTACAAACCCGAGAGTTCTTTAAATAAAAAGTTCTCGAAGGTGTGTGAAGTCCACCAATTCGCACTTGGCCAGCGCGGTGGACTATGGCCTAAAACTCTGTTATTCTGAGAGAAGACCCGTGCCTTTTGTTAATTCAATTATTTAACTAAAAAGCACGTTAATATTTTGCTGGCTAACCAATAGTGTCTAATTTATTTAATTGTAAAACTGCGTAATAACCTATTATAAAATCTTATCTCATTCATATTTAAATACGTGAAAGTTTATGTGGATGTTTGTGTGTTTGTTGCTGTTAAAAGCAAAAAAATATCGGTTAGATTTTGCTGAAATTTGGCACAGGCGTAGTTTATGACCTAAATTAAAATACTAACTAACATTGGTTACTTACTAACTTACATAGGATATTTATTACCTTGACAGACGTGACCGAAGCAGGTGACGCCGCGGGAACAGCTCTGTATTAAAATAAAACGAAATGAATACGTCACTATAGTGGCGTTACAAATTTGCTTTGCTAAACAAGCATAACTTGGCTCACTTATTTGTCAAAAAAAAAAAATGTTTTTCAACCGAACTTAGACTTTGTAGGGCTCTATTACCATACAATATAAAAGTAAAACGGAGCCGAGAATAAAACGTAAATTCCATTGAATCCTTTAGCAAGGTATCCTTGCGTCATTAAAGTGTCGTAATTGGAGCGTCAGATACCAACGCTTATGACGTAGTTATCGTTCGGCTACAAAACTGTCCCTTGGTACTGCAGGCGTAGCGACGAGCGAGTTAAAGACACATGGCAGGTGGTAGAACCAGTGTAGTTCGACCGGGGAGGTATCACCACCACACCTATTTCTAGCGTGAAGCATTTCTTGCGTTTCGATTAGAAGGTGTGGTCGCTGGCGTACTTTTAAATAAGCCGACTATCTTAGTCCTCAAGAGTAGCAACGCATCTTGATTGACTTCAGATCCTTCTTCTATCTCAAAATTTCTTATAGATGTCAATAGGCGACAGTGACCACTTACCATTAGTTGGACTGCATGCACGTTTGCTACTTCTATCCTACGAAATAAAATAAAATCTCTATGAATATAGCGACCATTCAGTATTATATATCTTGTATACGTTTGTTACAATCTGGTAAAAACGCAAAAAAAAATACAACGAAAAAGATAAACGCACTGAGTTTTTTACCGGATCTTCTCAGTTAAGGTCGTGTTCCGATCCGGTGGTACTGTAAAATAAATATGTAACTGACAATTTGTAAGTGCTCCCGTAGTCCTATACAAAATAAAGACATTTCTTATAGGACATATTTGTTAGTATATGCTATATTTTTCTGCAGACTATCGCATTAATAAACACTATATCTTGTTCTGGACGAATAACTTAATTAAGCTATGTGCACATGTAGCCCTAATAAGTCGCACATCCTTAAGAGGTTATTAATATCCGAATAATACGAAACTCCTTACTTATTCTTTGTACATATTTATAGGTACAATATGGTACCACAAATCTACTATGAAGAACATGAAATACGAGTACACTATAATGTGCAAGCATTAGCTTTTTTCATAACTTCAATCATTACTTTTTCAGTATAACCTGAATGGTTGTTGAATGTGCAAAAATTACGGCAAGTGCGAGTGGGACATGAAGGGTTTGAGATGAGAACCCCCCTTTAATAATTAATTTTATCCCGAAATACAACTCCCACAAAAGTTTCAGCTGTCTAGCTTTTTTTTTTATTTCACTGAAGTAGCAAACGAGCATGCAGTCCATGTTAAGTGGTCACTGCTGCTCATGGACATCCGTAATTAACTTCATACAGAACATGAGTTCTATCTGAAGTCAATCACAGATGTGTTGCTAAATCTGAGGACTAAGATGGTCGCCTCATATAAAAGTGTACCGGCAACCACACCCTTCCATCGAAACGCAAGAAATGCTTCACGCTAGAAATAGGTGTGGCGGTGGTAGGTACCTCCCTGGTCGAACTACACTGGTTCTACCATCTGGTAAATAGCTATCACGGTTCATGAGATACAGCCTGGTGGCAGACAGGCAGACGGTTGGCGAAGTCTTAGTTAGAATTCCGTTTTATTTCTTGAGTACGGAACCCAAAAAAAAATCGTTAAAAACGCTTTTTATCGTTAAACAACTTCAAAGCACAGCGTTACTGCTAACGCTATTCATAATTTCCACGCCAACTTTGTTGCAAGTTTATTCATTCCTTGATAAACATCAAACGCAGATCCGTCATTAAAAACGGTAACATCAGAGAAAACACAACTTAATTGGCCACGTTTACGCGAATGAGGTGGCTGATGACGCTGCAATTACGCACAGCTTCATATTTGCTTTATATCGGGAACTAAGTCTTTTACTCCACTGATTCAGAAGGAAGTTTCTATACTGTCCAAATTGTCCAAAGGGCTTGACGGATTGCAACATAACTATTAAATATCATTTAAATCGATTGAGTTGTGAGATTGACAAAGGCTGTATACTTTTTAAATATGACGCTGACGGTCAGAAAAAAAGAGAAGGCATATTTTTTTATTATTATGATAATATACGTATAATATAAATGCATTACTATATAATGCATTCAATTTTAAATTGCTATTTTGTCGCAAAATCCAATAAATACCTTAAATGAAATAAATTATTACAAAAACCAAGAAAGCGATTGATTCCTTGTTAAGCAGTCGGGTTTTTTGTTTTTATAATTTTAAAAATGTTACTTCCTGTAAATAATGGTTCTCAATATTAAGTGTCTGTATTCGGCAAATTAAATAAATTATTACAAAAACCAAAAAACGTTTGATTCGTTGTTAAGCAATCGGATTTTTTGTTTTTATAATTTAAAAATGTTTCTATAATTAATGAGTCTCAACCCTGAGTGTATGTATCGGACTTGCGCCTTGGCTGTTTTAGTATCTTCAATCATTCCTTTTTGGGCTTCATTTGCTTGCTTAAATTTGTTAAGAAACATTTTACCACCGTTATACAACTTCACATCTAAACGTTACTGCTAACGCTATTCGTAATTTCCACGCCAACTTTGTTGCACGTTTATTCATTTCTTGACAAACATCCAACGCAGATCCGTCATTCAAAACGGGAACTTCAGAGAAATACACAACTTAAGTGGCTACGTTTACGCAAATGAGGTGGCTGATGACGCTGCAATTACGCACAGCTTCATATTTGCTTTATATCGGGAACTAAGACTTTTACCACACTGATTCAGAAGAAGCTTAAGTTTCTGTACTGTCCAAACTGTCCACACGGCTTGACGGCTTGTAACATATAACATATCCTTTAAATCGATTGAGTTGTGAGATTGACAAAGGCTGTATATATACAGCCTTTGTCAATCTCACAACCACCAGCGTTATATTTAAAAAGTATACTTTTTAAATATAACGCTGGCGGTCAGAGAAAAAGGAAAAGGGATGATATTTTTTTGATTATTATAACAATATAGGTATAATATAAATGCGTTATAACATTTTTAAATTGCTATTTTGTCGTATAATCCAAAAATAAATAAATATATTGTTACAAAAACCACTAAAGCGATTGATTCGTTGGTAAGCAGTCGAGTTTTTGTTTTTATAATTTAAAAATGTTACTTCCTGTAATAACCCTAAGTGTATGTATTCGACTTGCGCTTTGGCTGTTTTTAGTGTCTTCAATCATTCCATTTTCGGCTTCATTTGCCTGGTTGCTTACAAATTGTTAAGACACATTTATTCACCGTTTTATAACTTCACATCTAAACGTTACTGCTAACGCTATTCATAATTTCCACGCCAACCTTGTTGCACGTTTATTCATTTCTTGACAAACATCAAACACAGATCCGCCATTTAAAACGGGAACATCAGAGAAATATACAACTTAAGTGGCCACGTTTACGCAAATGAGGTGGCTGATGACGCTGCAATTACGCACAGCTTCATATTTGCTTTTCATAGTCAAACGGGTGAATTTGCTTTGTGATAGTCAAACGGGTGAATTTGCCCTCTCGATCCGGTGATCCAAGGTTTAAATCCCAGGCACCACTGATTTTTTTAAAAATTATGTGCGTATTAGGAATTATGTACCACTCCTTTACGGCGAACGAAACATCGTGAGGAAAGCTACACAGCTGAAAGCTCTCGAAAAAAGTTTTCAAAGGTGTGTGAAGTGAAAAGAAGAAGAAAAATAAGTCTTCTCTTGTAAATATCCTTGCAATTGCCATAAAAGAGTAAAATATTTCAATAAGTTTTATCAACCTACAATAATCTGGGTTTAATAACAAAGAGAAGCTTAGCAACCAAGTTTATTTGCGTGACCTGCGCATTCTGGCAGTTAATAAGCGTAAAATAGTAATAGACGTCAATAAGTTCTTTTAAACGAACAGTAATCTGGATGAGAATATAATATCATTTACAACAAAGACGGGTTTGTTTGCGTAAATTGCGCACTCCGACAGCTGCGGGTTTGTTTGCGGATGATATTGTGTAATAAGGTAGCATTTGAGGGGTTATTTTCTGGTATTACGTTTGTGTTTACGCGTTAATTTTGTTTTATTCCCGTTAAAAGTGTCTTTGATAGTTAAGGTCAGCATATTTTTTTTTTTTTTAATAAATTCCCGTTGAAGGTGTCTTTACTAGTTAAGGTCAGTATAATTTCTCGTTGGCAATAAAATTAATAAAAACAAAAATGTTTTCGACTATTGACTTTATTACGTTTTTTTTATCTTTCCGAAGAAATAAACGAGCATGCACGCCATCTGATGGTAAATGGTCACTGCTGCCCATGGATATCAGTAATCAACTTCATACAGAACATGGGTTCTATCTGTAGTCCCTACTCCCGAGGACTGTGATGGTCGCCTTATATAAAAGTGTGTCAGCAACCACACCCTTCCATCGAAACGCAAGAAATGCTTCACGCTGGAAATAGGTGTGGCAGTCGAACTACACTGGTTCTACCATCATTAAGAATCATTACGTAATCATATACTATGTTTTTACATTACCTTCTTGTTAGACACGTTTTTAAATTTTTCTTGGAAATATAAAACAACCCAACGAGCCCATAGGCATCTGTTAACTTCTAAAGTTAACTTCAAGCTTACTTGAGGTTGGTCACAGATATTGGTGGCCTGTCCCTGTAGTTCCGTGTCCAGAATTGGGCTACGGTACCCTCTGCCTGGTGTAAAAGGCGACTAAAAGGGGCTTCCGGACTTGCGTGTGGGAAGAGTGGGAGCTCGAACCGTCTGGCCAAGCGACCTCGCGATTCCGGCAGTGTTCCGTTGGAGATCATGGAGTCCTCCAAGCAGTGTTGAGGACGGCCACCGAGGAGGTTTTAGTGCGGTAAGAATCCCACATAACGCGCGTTGCTTCGGCGATGTCGGGTACCTTTTGAAGGTTTCCCCCTCGTAAACAAAAAAAAAATAGGTGGCCACCTAATACACCTTTGGAAAATTTAGGAATCTCACTTAATTATTGAGCTTACATAATAATATACATAGACAAAATTCCAGGTAGAATCTCGTTCGAAGTATAACTTAATTAAATATCTCAAAGAATTAAATTAATCGTGCTATAAATGAAACTTCCTTTTCTAATATGATGTGCCAGTAATAACTTTAAGTCAAAGCGAGCGATTCAATGCTCTCATAAACAGTTTTTGAAGCCAAGAAAAGGCAATCTTAGCAGAAAATTAAAGTCCAAGTCGGTTCCAGTGCATTTCGCTGGGAATTTTCTTCTCCAAGTTCTAGCTTCAATTAAGAGTGCTAATGGAAACTAAGGGACTCAATGAAGATCGTTAGTCGACGAATTTTTGTTGGGATCTGGATGCAACAGGATGTGAGATTATTCATCTTTGTTCGCCAATTAAATGTTTTTTGTCAGATCTTGGGTGCAAACATTTTTACAACTGCCTCAGCTGCGAATGGATCGTTGTTATCAGACTGAAGTAGCAAACGAGCATGCAGCCCACCTGATGGAAAGTGGTCACTGCCGCGCATGGACATCTGTAAGTAACCCCTTTACAGATTGTGCGAGCAGTACAATACTCTTATTACCTCAAATCATACAATAGATATATTTGGAGATACTTTGACACAATTTAAAAAATATTTGACGAAACAGAAGTGGACTATTTAACAATTATATTGATGACATTATCAATATATCAATGAATTGTAGTTATCCCATAATAATATATTTAGTTAATTAATTTAGGACATTTAATGACATTGTAACATTTAAAGAACTAAGGTGTAAGAGAATAATAATAGTAAAATAATGATATTTTGATTTATAATAATAATAATAATAATGTAATACCTATGTGATGATGTTAAACGATTTTTGTGAAAATAAATATGTAAGCTGTGTTCACCTGTAATTGCAAGAACACGATTGAACAATATTTAGTGTACTATAAATTAAGCAATGATGGTGTATCTTGTGTTGGGTGAACCTTATATAAATAAAAAAAAAATAAAAAAAATATAGACCATGGTATCTATCTGATGTCAATCATAGCGTTGCTGCTCACGAGGACTAGGAAAGACACATACTAAGGTAAGCTGGCCAACACATCCTTCCACCGAAATGCAAGTGTGGCGATGATAGCTCCTCGGTCAAACATGGGCCTTACCACCTGGTGCTATATACATTGACTTTTTAGGAAATAATTCATTTCTAATTTGCACCTGCCTTCGAATGATCGAAGCTGCGGGCCATTCTTATATCCTACAACTTATAGGCC